>JARFJB010001991.1:885000-1020246 GCA_036346205.1 Vesta saturnalis
TGTGAACACACACAATGCCGTGAAATAGTTGTTCATGGTTCTAGGCAATGAAGTTAAAGTTTTTAAGACAAACGTGGAATTTAGTTGCCAACGGTCGAGATGAATAAACCACATGAGTTTTAAAAAGGATATTTTACTGCAGAGGCTCAACATATATTCTTTTTAATCCGAAATTTCGTACATAAAGAAGGAATGGTATACAACTAAACATATAAACTTTTCTGTTTGCGTATTGCAGTTGATGTTTGTCATTAATTTGTCAAAATTTACTATTTTATTATATTTTTTACTCTTTGTAAAAGATTACAAAAAAAGGTTATTTGAAATTCGTGCTCAGTCACATTTCTTGTTGCTCTACAGCGCATTTGCCAACGCACCATTTGACATTTCATTCAAGTTTGTGTATCTAGACGAATGCTTAATTAGAGAAAATATTGAAGTACATTGTGTTTAACTTACCTTTCAACGAAGTGCTATTCAACTGTCACATCTCTTGATGCTCTGTAACATTTTTGTCGCCGCATCATCTCCCATTTCTTTCTAGTCAAGCGGTGTGCACTTCAGACTTTTTATGCATCTAGAAGAATTCTTAATTATAATGAAAAGGTGAAGTAAACTATTTTACTTACGTTTCCAATGAAATAAAATTCAAAATGACGCGTGCTTGTGTGAATGTTGGCATATTTTAATCAATTGGTAAGGTTGGTTGGGGTTAGTTGCGTAGTTTTTTGATTTGGTGGAAGTAATATGCGCATCTCGTCATTACTACTACTTGATGCTGCAGAATATGCATAAAATCACATCAGAAGTCGTTTGCTTTCATTAAAACCAAAATGTAAAAAAAGTTAATTAGGTCTCGGTCGTTACGGCTTTGTTATTAAAGTTAGAGAAAAATGTTTCAGACAAAAGTTATAGATAACATTCAAAGTATTGTCCAAATGTATCTTTTAAATGATACCGTATCTGCAGATTATTCCATTTCTGAATTCTGCTCATTTTTTCTATACTCACAACACAAGAGGTTATACTTACTCAATGACGATTAACCAAGAATAGACGAATTTGTTTACGATTTTATATGTCCCAACATAATCGCAAACTGACAGAAGATGGCTGCCACCATAGTTGATAACATCTTATTTTACTGATTAGTATTGCAGCGTATTTTCGAAGGTTTAGATAAGTGCGATGTTATTATTTGTTGTTTATAGTGACAATAAGTATAACTTAAGTTTTATAATGGTGAGATAGCGCGTAGTAAATAGAAAAATGGACTATTTAAGTCATAACCTTACATTCATCGGTAAGTAAACAAACCATAGAAGTAACATAACCTTCACGCCATTCCCTTTAGGGTTAGGCAAACCAATCCCTACCTCTTATTTATTTCTGATTCAAAATCTTTCTGCATGTTTTCCTTTCTCTGTATACCTCCCTAGCTTCCGCAAGATTCATATATTGCCTCTGATATGTCCTTTTATTTTTAAAACACCTTATCTTTATTTCTTATATCATACATTCTACTACATTCCGCCAAGTTTTACGCGGCCTACCAGGCCCGGCCTTACCTCTAACCTCACCCACATATATTTGCTTCGTTCATCTTGCGTTGCTCATTCTCGCAATGTAACCAAACTAAGGTTATATACTACTTTTATATCTATCCATCATCGTCTTTTCGTCGTCACACTCCGTCATTATAGACTCATTCTCTATCTTATCCCTTCACCGTTTATCACATTCCTTTCTCAGGAATCTCATACCCACGGCATTTATTTTTCTTTCGTGCTTTTTTTGACATACTCATGTCTCAATTCCATACAGAACTGACGAGACAAATACGCCATTATAGATTGCTCGTTTCTTAGCTAGGCTCATACTTTCGTTTCTCATTATCATCCAAATACTTCCAATCACTTTCCTTCCAGCAATGACCCTTCGTCCAATCTCGCCATCCATTGCACCATCTGCAGTGAGTATTCTACCCACATACACCAACTCGTCCACTTGTTCCACAATTTCATCTTGCAGAGTAAATACCCTACTTTCCTTTCCGCCTTCCCGATTCAACACCACAATCTTAGCTTTGTTAACGTTTACCTTTAGGTCCATGCTCTCACAGACTGTATCAAACTTCCTCAGAGCATTTGGTAGCTCATCCACACTGTCACATAATAAGACTGTGTCATCTGCATACACCAGAACACGTACATTTATGCCACCAACCATTACACCATTTGTATTGGTACATGCTTCCCTAACACATTTATCCATGTATACATTGAATTACCACGGTGACATCACACAGCCTTGTCGCACTCTTTGGTCAATATTAAAGTATTCACTCACACCTCCTCTCACCCTAATACATGCCCGGCTACCATACACGTAACATTAATTATTTCCAAAGACCCGTAGTAAGCAAAAATTAGAAAATTAAGTACATGACATAAGCTTTATTTTTAATTGTTTATTGTTTGATTGCAATGACGTTATTAATAACCACAGTCCCCCCAGAAATGCACGCCTATGTCGCTGCCAGAATGCTATGTTATGTTGGACCAAAACAATCCTTATAAAATGAAAAGGAATGCTTGGTCTATTATGGGTTAAGCGTCATGCGGTTATTCTGGTGTTTTAGAAACTAGAGCCATTTTACGTAATATTTTTGATAAATTTCAAACCCTGTAGCTAAATAGTCAGATATATTAAAACACAATTGACTAGTTCAAAATTGTCTGAAATGGTTACGCAGAGTTGCAAATATTTACAAACAGGTTACGGAATGATAAATAGAAATGGCAGTAAAACTTTAAAGGAATCGAATGACGTTATAAAGAACAGGGTCCATTTGAAAAAATTGAAAAAATATGACCATCACGTTTTGAATTACCCTAAATACAAGATAGTTATTTAAAATTTTTGGTTACCTTAGCAAAGTCATCATAAAATTACGTAGGAAAAGTAAGCAAACAAATGCAATAATGAACAAAATATAACATTAAAAAAAGCATGTTGAGTGTCTCCTGTATTGTACAGGGTTATTACAAATGATGTTCCCGATTTCAATTATAAATATTACTGGATTAACCTGTTTTAAGTCTATTTTAGTTGGTACCACTGGAAAGAAAAACTCATAAAGTTTTGTTTACATTGATTTAAGTACGTATCAGCTGTTTGTTAAAGTCAATTGTTGTCAATTGTGTAATGGCTGAATTTGAAGACAGGAATGCATTTTATGTTTTGGGTTATCACATCAACCAATCAGTTATTAGTGTGCAACGTCACTTGAGAACCAATTTAATGAAGATCCTCCTAGCAATCACCCTATTCGCCAGTGGTACTTGAATTTTAAGAGAAATTGGTGCATTTGTAGAAATAAATCAACTGGAAGGCCGTCAGTAAGCAATGACGGTGTAGAGCAGGTAAGGGAAAGTTTTACGCGTAGTCCACAGAAATCTACTGTTAAATGCAGCAAACAGCTTGGTATACCACAGCCAACAGTTTTGAAAAATTTACGTAAACGTATAAATTTCAAGCCTTACAAACTTCAGCTTGTTCAAGCATTAAAACCAAAGGACAAAGTTCTAAGACTTTCTTTTGTGAGAACACGTAGGCATTGATGGAAAATTAAAAAATGTCTAATCTTTAGTGATGAAGCCACATCCCACTTGTGTGGTACCGTGAACAGACATAATGTCATAATATGGGGTTCGGATAACCCACACACCTACATCGAGCACTTACACTCCGAAAGTTAATTTGTCTTGTACTATCATTTACAACAAAGTGTACGGACCTTTTTTCTTTGTTGGACAAGCAATAAATGGAATAAATCTTGAACATGATGACGGAATGGCTTCTACCGAAATTAGAACAAGAATCCCTAAACTTCATTCTGGACTTCAAAATCGGCTGCCTGGCAGATGAATCGGCCGTGCAGATCCAAGTGATGGTGCACTCTTGAACTGGCCTACAAGATCTCCGGGCATCACCCCCTGTGATTTTTTCTTGTGAGGATACATCAAACATAAAGTGTATACACCACCAGTAAGCATACCTGAGATCCAACAACGAATTACCAGAGCTATCGAAACAATCGACCTGAACACTCTTAACAAAGTATGGCAAGAGCTTGATTACACGCTTAACATCTGTCGTATCACAAGGGGTTCCCATGTGGAACATTTATAATTCTTGGCACCCGGGATGAAACTTTTTAAGTTTTTCTTAAAATGTAACCATTTTATTTTTTTGTATGATAAATAAAACTAGATTTATGTGCACTTGAAATCATGAACATCATTTGTAATAACCCTGTATAACTTCCTGTATAATATCTATTTTTTTTTATTTGCCCCATAGATTTGGAAGTTATTTTTACAAAGTTAATATAATATTTTTCATTAACGTCAAATTTGATTAATTTATTTTCACATGATTGATATACATTACTTTTTTTTAAGTATTAAACATGAGGATTGTAATATTGTTGAAAAAAAAATGTTTTTAGTTGTATCAAATTATTTTGTGAAATTTAATGAAAATCTTTTATTTCAATTGAAAGACATCCCAGAATAAATTTAGGGGTAAGTGATAACACGGCAGAACCCTACTTCTTTACTCAAAATTCAATAGGCTCTTCTATTATTATACAGTAATCCGTAGTTATTATTCATTTTAATTAAATGTGGCAACTATTAAATTAATTTTGACATATACTCAGATTTGAGGTTAGTGAGAACTGTCGTTAAAGCATAAAATAATGCTTACATGGATCTTCTGTATTAGGACATCTTATTGCCGCATTCTTACTGGAGATGGTCAACCTATTGTTATATGCTATCAATCGTTGTCAAGACATTATCAAAAGGTACTTTAAAGTAGCTTATCAGGTCTCATTATTACACTATAAAAAGTATCATTAAGAACTTGTCTAAAATCAAATTACCGTTAAAAAAGGTCGTTACACTTTTTACCTTTTGATACGTGAAGTACAAATAAATGTGCGCGTGTGCGTGCGTGAGTGCGTGCGTGCGTTTGTGCGTGCGTGCGTAGTTGCGTGCGTGCGTGTGCGCGAGCCCGCGCGTGCACGTGTGCTTGTGGTATCTGTAGTTACTATTCAAATGTCTCAGTTTTAATAATTTTGGTTGAAAACAAATAAAAGACACTTTATAGAGGGAGCTAAAGCAAACTAAATTTTCTTGATTGCAATTTATCTTAGGGTAACACATATGCCGTAGAAAATCAATAAATCCGTAAAATACTTTTTAGAAATGTATGAAAAATAATCACACTTTATAACTTTTAGGCACTTTGGGCTAGTTTCCTTAATGTGGTGGCAAGTAATATAAACCTTAAGCAATAATTTAAATTCAAAACAGAAACATCAAGTTATTAAGTACTACAAGCATTTTTATTATTCATCCACAACCAAAAATTTGCACATGTGCATATTTTATAACATTAAAATTAATTATGTGTTTTTTGTTTTTTGGTACATTTAATATAAGGAAAGCATAATTAAGTTTAGCAATAGCCGCACCTCAACTGATTAACGAATTCGCTTATGTGCTCCTTCCTAAGGTAACATGAAAAAAGTTATGTATTGGCCACATGAGATTTCTGCTGTAAAGTTAACAGTTTCGCAGATATTCGCTAATATAAAGTACGGTTATTTGTGAATGATTTGATGAAATTCTGATAGATCCGGAATATTAGTTTTGTTGGAATCTGTTGCGTATTTTTTGAGTTGTCGTAGCTTCAGGTACACAAACATACCATGTTAAAAATAGTTTACATCACTTTAAAAAACGCTGAAACATATAAAATCGTCGAAAACTTACCATAAATGTTTGTATGAAAACAATACTTGTGTGTGTTGCAAATAATCAACGTTGAAGACAACTTCCGATGTTACAAGAAGCGCACCATATTTAATCAAAGTTTTCAAATTGTGCTTTTCGTTCTCCAGCTACCTTTAATTTTTAATAGGCGACCTTGCGTGGGGCACCATGTAAAAGACCAAGTAGAGTTGGTATGCCACTTAAAGAGCTTTTACCGAAATCGGTTCAAACCAGTTCCAAAGCGATTCAATATGGTTTTCATAACTCGCTTACAAGTTACATACAATACCAAAAAAGAAAATGTCCACCCTGTATATCAATATTTTGGATTTGTGCTGCATACGGTAAAAAAGTAGCAATGAAGAGCGTATTATCAATATGTGGTTGCTTTATTAATCTTTTTATTCGCCTAACTTACCATTTTCTGTATATCCCCAACCTGTCACAGTAAAGAGATCACCGCTAAAATTTTGATTTATGTGTTCTATTTTTGTTGGAAGGCAAATTGGACGGGCACTTTCTGAAAATACGTTTCTTTAAAATCCAGTTCAAAAAAGTAATGCCTTTTTAAACAATGAGTAAAAACTAGCTAACGTCTAACATGAATAGAAAGAAACTAGTCTGTTTCTGAAAGTTACAACGAAATAATATAAAAGTTTATTTCTGATTTTATTGCGCACAGCTTTTTGAATTTTAGGGATAGTATTAATTGCTATTTCGTTGAACTTTCGCTTTGATAAAATTACATAAATATATTAATTCATTCTTACCAACTGTTATATTTATGGGTGACGCCAATCGTATTAAACCAATATCGTTTGCTTGATTTGATGGATTAAAATTTGGATGAGATATAACTGTATCGATTGCAATGTCCTGAACACGCTCAGCGCAAAGTACGTCATTAGGGGAATACTCCACACAATCAATTGGAGATGAAATGTTGTACTCCCCAATTCTAACTCCAATTCTAAAAAAATTGTTAAAGTATATATTTAAATACGGGATATAGCACTTACAGTTCCATTTCACCTAAGTTAGTCACACAATGTGCCGCTGTAAGTATATACCATTCATTTAATATTGAACCAGAACACTTAAAGTCAATTTCATCACCTACATACAACTAAATACTAAAATGCATGAAATAATAGTAGATATTATATACCTTTCTTATAAGATATTAATGCCATCCATGGAAATTCAAATAAATCAGTAGATGATCCATGAACAATTTTGGAAGTTGGTTGTAAAACACCACACTCCTCAGGTAGTAAGTTTATATTTCTATGCACAAGAGTATTAGTTTTTGATTCCTTTGATGAAGGAATCAAATAGTCTAGAGCTTTAGGATCGTATGGGCAACATACTTTTATCGACCCGTCACTAAATCCGCACTCATAAGACTGCAGATCGTATGCAATATATTGTGGAACTGGAAAAAGCTTGATCAAAATGTTAACTATAGGTCCGCATTCTTTTATAGGTATACATGTTCCTACACCTCTATTTGGAGTTCTGCATCCAACATCATCTACAGCCCAACCTGAAAACGTCAAGATATATTATTACTCAATAATTCAAAAAAATTAGATAAGACAAATATTAATAGCAATTGTGTAAAAATACATTCATGACACAGCGATTCTTTCGTATGTTACCTACCATATCGAATATATACATACATATAAGTATATGTTATGTATATATATTATATATATATATATATATATAGATATATATATATATATATATATATATATATATATATATATATATATACTCAGTGACATGGAAATTGCAACACCCAGAAGGGATAGCAATTTTTTGACCAAACTTGGCAGAAACGTTTAACTAGTAAAAGGTAGCAATTGATTAAAGGAACAAAATATAAACATAATTTTTATTGATACCGGGTTGGTCTCCCTGTTGGTTAGACACTTATCCACTCGTCTTGGCATAGATTCTAGCAGATGGTCGATGTCCTCTTGGAGTATTGTGTCCCAAGTAACCTGTAATTCGTGCTATAGAGCTTGCAGCGTCTGCAGACGTCTAAAGAACGTCTTGCAATATGGGGACGGGCATTATCCTGCTGCAACAGTGTGTCTTCCAACTGCTGAAAAAATGGAAGAATATGGGGTTCTACCCCCTCATCCACATATCGTTGGGCGTTCATATTTCCCACTCTACCCCACCCCGTCTTCATCTGACCCTCATACGGCCATCATGCATCCCCAAACAGAATGGGATTTATCAATGAACACCACCCTAAACCACCCTTGGTTCCAGTGCAGTCGCAACCTACACCACTCCAAACGTTGCCGTCGATGTTGAGCCGTTAGTGGTAACACAAGATGAGGCCGATAGGATTGTTGGCCGAAACGTCTGATTCTGCGTTAAACCGTTCGAAGGATTACAGGACGAACTTCGTTAGCTAACCTTTCATCGGCAATTGATCTGGTACTTGAGAATCGGTCTCTTGTTACCATAAGTTGAAGATGGCGGTCTTGCACGTCATTTGTTCTTCTTCGCCCCCCGGTTCCTCTTCTGCGGAATTCCTGACTCTCCCTAGTCCGTGCATGATAGCAGCGGGTGCTGATGGTTTGGTTCCGGTTAAGGCGATTAAACGAAAAACCACCTTCGCGCAAACCAGCCATACGACCTCTGTCGAATTCACTTAATTGGCGGTAGTTTCTACGTTGGCGCACTCTAGGCATGATCACACCCTCAAAGCAAACAATCACAAGCGATAACAATATAGAACTGAACACAATCTCGCACAATATACACCTAACAAAAGTGTTCGAAACAACTGAACGAACTGTCAGATAAGCCATTACCACTTGATCCATATGAATGAAATTTTAATCAATTGCTACCTAGTAGTTTCTGTCAAGTTTGGTCAAAAAATGTGTGACAAAGTACCATATCTTCCTTGTTTTACAAAATAAAAAAAACTGTTTATATAAAAATTATACGTGATCATGAAGTCCACATTTTAAAAATATTTTTTACCATATAGGGTATACCATAAAGAGGGGTCAAAATATTTATTAATTTTAGTGAACCTTATATATATATATATATATATATATATATATATATAATTTCATATTTGGATTCCTCGTAAAATTTTCTCCATGGTAGGGTAATTAGTTTTAAACTAGATTGGGACGTCTGCGAAAAATGTTTAAATGTGAAGAAAAACATTGTTTCATAAGATGCGCTATATCATTTAGAACACGTTAACTATTTAAAAAAAACTGACAACAGAAGACAAAGGGGTGTGGACCCATAATTCGGTTTCTTATACAGGATGCTCTGTAAGCCGTTGACAAATTTTAATCATTAAATTGTACTTCGATAGCGCAGTTGGTAGGTTCAAATCCTACTCGAGGTAAACTTTTTATTTATATATTTAATAAAATTAATAATAATTTTTAGTTAAATTTATTGTTTATTGATTTAGCTATCACTTGTAATAAGGTTGTAATAAATTTAAACACGAACTTTTCACAATCCGAGATGGTTGATATGATTTTTGTGTTGGGTGCTAGTGACAAAAATGCACTATTGGCTAAAAGATTGTATCAGGAACAATATCCCGAAAGAAGACAACCTGAGAAAAGGGCATTTGAAAAGCTTATGGAACGTTTTGAGAGGACTGGAAGTGTTGCATAGAACAAAGTTAATATACAATCAAGAACCGGAGAAAACGAACTAAATATTCTCTTAGAAGTGAATGAAAACCGGCATATTAGTCAAAGGCAGCTATCGCTGCAAGTCGATTTTGATCGAAGAACCGTTCAGCGCATCCTGAAAGTCAATAAATGCATCCCTACCATATGCTGATGACGACCAAAGAAGGAGTTTTGTCTGTGGGCTCAAAACAAAATTCGGTACACAGAAATTTTGCTCATTTGGTGTTGTTTGGATACAAGGCTACTTTTCACCGAAACGGCAAAGTTAACAGGCATAACTTTCATTATTATGCAACAAAAAATCCACATTTTTGTAAACATAGTACCCAAAACCGGTGGTCTTTAACTGTTTGGTGATAAGGTGATTGGTCTATAGTTTTTTTGAGCAAAGAATAACAGGCGAAGTGTATTTAGATTTTTTGCAGAATCATCTGCCTGTCCTCTTTATTCAAAGAGCAATTGAATTTCCACAGAAATGTGGTTTCCTCATGACGGGGCTCCGGTCCATCATACAAGGTCGATTATCCATTTTGTAACTGCAACCTATCGCTTGACCACCTAGGTCGCCAGATTTGACGAAAATGTATTTTTTTATATGGGGATTTGTTAAAGAACAAGTTTACAAAATACCCTCGACTACAAGAGAAGACATGAAAATTCGAATACTGATGCTTTTGAGAAACGTCTTGAACTTTGTATTCAAGAAATTGGCAGACATTTTGAACATTTAATTTGATAAATGTCTGTATTACACAGTGTATTAATAAATTTAAATTAAACTATCAATAGACGTAGCATGTTTTTTTTGCAAATGTATCAAAGAAATGAGTATTCCGCCAAAACTAAAGCAAATGAGTATAATGATACTATGATACCTTAACAAACGTGGAAGAGGATTAAAACCTCAACAATATGAGATACCTAAATACAGGGTATCCGATTTAAAAATTTCAAGAAAAATGAATTTGAATATTCCCAAGTTGGAAGCATCCGGTATAAGAAACCGACTTATGCGTCCAATGAGACACTTAAGCACCCTTTTTCTTCTGCTGTGTCAGTTTTTGTTAAAATAATTAACGTACTTTGAAAGTTACAGCGCATTTTCTGAAACCACGTTTTTCTTCAAATTTAAACATTTTTCGACTTAAGCACACAACGTCCCAATTTAATTTAAAACTAATTACCCTACTATGGAGAAAATTTTACGAGGAATCTAAATATGCAATACTATATATAGGGTCTTCCGTTAAATAAAATTAATAAAACAGTTTTTTTATTTTGTAAAATAAGGAAGATATGGTACTTTGTCACACTATTGCGCCATCGTGGAGATACTGTATCCAAGATACAGAGGGCCACTATGGGGATTTCTGAAACGGTAAAATATAGAGTTTCGGTTAATTAGGAAAAAATTGGGCATTTTAGAGTTTAGCAAAATGACATTTTTAAACTGACAAAATTCCGAATCATCCCGAAGTTATGCGACGAAAAGCTAATTTTCAAGATTTCGTTTTTGACAAATTGTTACTTTGTGGTTAATTCTAAATAAAAAGTAAAAGAACCTTCTACAGGTACTTTTTAACGTTCTTTAACGTGGCATGCAGCAAATGGGAATCTGACGTTTCGTTTTCGAATAACCATAATCAACTTTGTTTTTTTAAACACAGTTCTGTTTTTTTGATACATAATATTAGAAGAGCTTTTTATTCTGCATGCAAGCATGTATCATGTATGGTTTAATTGTGATTTTTACCTTCCAACCTACATATACATATGTAAGTATAGAACAGCTGCATAATTCAGCGGCAAAAAACTTCCTAAGGTAGAATTTAAGAATTTAAAGAACGTTCAGCAAGTTAGTAACTAACCTTAAAATTCAGTTTAAATGTTATTGGGAGGGATACATGATCATACTTAGATTTTCTCCGATAATCGTGAAATAAGTTTAAAAATCGCAATTAAACCATAAAATGTGATACATACATGAATGCGGAATAAAAATCTCTTCTAATATTATTGATGTCTTTCATTAGAGCAAACAAACGATTAAAATTTGAAAACAAAAGAACAAAAACTAAAAATGTTTTTTTCAATAATGAGTTGCTCCGCCACGATTTGTAATGCACTCATTTAGACGGCGTGGCATGCTATCAATCAAGTGATCTAAAGCTGCCTGTGGTATATCAACCCAAGCTTCTTGAATCCGTAGCCGGAGATCGTGTAAGTTATCTGGAGGGTGTGGTAAATTACCTAATAGCCTATCGACCTCATCCCATACATGTCCAATGGGCGACAAATCAGGCGACCGAGCAGGCCATGGGAGGACGGCAAAGTTAGCTTCTTCCAAAAAACGTGTTGTAACCCTTGCCGTATGAGGGCGCGCATTATCCTGTTGGAAAATGTGATTTTCCAGCCCCTGAAGATATGGAAGGGCAACGGGTTCTAGCACATTGGCAATATAACCAGCGGCGTTTAAGTTGCCATCAATGAAGACCAAGGGTGATCTGCTACCGTAACGCGTTGCACCTCATATCATCACTCCTTGTGTGAGGGCTATGCTGAGTTCCACCAAAAATGTTGGATTTTTACGTTCTCCACGCATCCGTCTGACCCTCCTACGACTATCATGGGGCCACAAGCAAATTCGGGACTTGTCACTAAACACAATTTGATGTCATTCTTGTGCCCAATTCGCTCTTTCGTTGCTCCATTCTAGCCTGCGTAGACGGTGAAGTGGTGTAAGAGGAAGGCATAGAAATGGACGATATGAACGCAGCCCATAAGACCTTATCCCGCGATAAACAGATGACATTGATATTCTGGGTCCTACACCTCTCATCCAATCATTTGCAATCGATCGAGTTGTTGAAAATCTGTCTCTTGTGGCCAAAAGTCTTAAGCGACGTTCTTCGCGATCTATAATCCTGCGGGGACGTCCAGATCCAGGGCGACGTTGTTACACCCCTTCCTTGGACCATTTGGACCAACGTCTCAATACCGTTGTAACATTTCGGTTTACACGACGAGAAATTTCTCTTAGAGAAAGTCCGGCCGGGAAAAATGTTGATGGTTACGTACTCTTGGCATTGTTCCCAAGTTCAGAACGAAATTGTGAAAAAACAATTTGCAAAAGTGACAGTTAATTACACACTGGTTGGTTTATTTCTTCAAATTTATTGTTACTAAGTGCGAAGGAAAAACAAAAAAAACTACTAGCTACATTTTCTTCAAATTTTAATCGTTTGTTTGTTCTAATGAAAGACATCGTTGACGAAAGTTTCAATAAGATCGTTCAACAAGTACTAGGTGTTGCAATTTTATGGAAGTCAGTATATATATATATATATATATATATATATATATATATATATATATATATATATATATATATATATAGTGACACGACCTGCTTAGCATTCGGGAAGTAATGGGTTCGATTCCCGTTACCATCTACCTTGTATGAGGTTTTTTTTAGGAGGTTTTCCTCATACACATGTAGGGGCATGGTCACTGCGTATATGCACACCATGTGCGGCTACTTAGGCGAGATATGGGGTAGTATTTTCCACCTCAGAAACTTCGTTCCTTTCGATCCTATCCTGACAACACCCATCCTTAATCTCATCGTTCATATGTACGTAATGTATGTATGTTGGGAATCGATGATTGTGGCTAAAGGAGCTTGGAAAGCCCAAACAGCCCGCCCTCTCCCTTGGGGAGGGAATTAAATACGAGGCCTTATCCTTTTGTGTATGTTGTGTGCATCTGTGCGTGCGTGCGTGCGTACGTGCGTGCGTGCGTGCGTGCGTGCGTGTGTTGACTTTACTTTTGGTGAAAAATCGTACTGCGTTGCTTGAAATAACTTTGAAATTGGTTAGAGCTTAACAGAATTGTAATTATTATATTACAAATGATTAGGATTTTGGTTGAGGACCTGTGAAACTTCATTTACAGAACAGTTATAAAAATATGCGAACACTATTAATGTGTAACAACATAATTTAGTACATTATAACAATTTCAAACATGATCGGTATCACAAACGTTCTAAAAACCAAAAATTCGTAATAGGGCGCTACTACGTTAGCGTAGCTTACTATATACCTTTCGAGTCATGTAAGGGAGTAATTGTACACCAATAATGATATTTGAACATACTGAAAATATTTCATCGTTTAAATGATTATTTAAATATAGAAATGCTATGATTATGGTTTTACTTACTTATTAAATGAATTTTTCTACATGAATTTTGTATGCATATAAATGGAATATTTTTATGGAAAAAATGAAGGCCAATCAACGTAAATTTTAGGGAAATTTTAAGCACTCTCTCATAAGAACGTTGTGCAATGTTCAATTAGGGTTTCAGTATAACGTATACTGAACTTTTATAATTCCAATTGATGTTTTAGGAAATTTTCTTCTGTAAACTTTAATTGCGGTATTCAGGATTTTGAACACATTAAGTAATGCTTTTACAATTTTTGATTATTATATGGACAATATCGAGTTTTAAAATATTATGAAACTGGTCTGTAACAGTATTTACACCACCTCGAATTAAGGTTCACTTTATAGTGAAATCAATGTAACTGAAGAAGTTGGATTTATACATGAAAATTCTTGTTGATGATGGATAGCGCACCACGTCATATTCACGCCAAACGTATTAACTAGAAAATCTTTGATTGGTTAGTTTTAAATTTAGTGGGGCAAACGTCAACTGGGGGGTATAAAAAGGAGAATAATGGATGGGGGTTTAAGAATTGATAGTTAGACGGGAGCCAAGCTAGAAGTGTAAACCTTAAATTACATTCAGGTGGAGATAAGAGTTATTTTTTCCAAACCGTGAACCAACATACATTTTGTGTAGTAGCTCTTTACGAGTTGATGAACCTGTAACGTGAAGTTCCAAGTAGTTATTTGATGGCGAGATTGTTTTAAAACAAATATAAGTGTAACGGAAAACAAATATCGTATTTAGAAGGTTCATTACGTTGTGAATAAGAAGTGAGAATATATAAGATAGATATTAAGAAATCACCATTGGTGGTACAGATGTATTTAATTATTCGAGGTTTCGTTTCTATTTCATTTATGTATTAGGTCCAAAAAGTTTGTTTATTACTAAATTATGTAGTGAACGTAATTTGTTTCAGGGTAGTCAACCTAAGTGCTAGTTATTTCAGTTACGAAAGTAATTGTGAATGAAGTATAGAACACCATGTGTAAATATTAGACAACTCGAAAAACCATTAATTCCTATTTCGATTCTACTTATATTGAACTGTTCATAGACAAAATAAACGATTACCGTAATTCAGTATGTATGGTTGAGTTTATGAAATTTAAAGGTTAAAAGTATTCAGCAAGACAAATTGCGTGCTTAATTAAGGAATTTATACACTTAATAACTTAATGTTTTAAAACGGCTTCTAGATATTACGTCAGTAAACATCGCATTGATTTTGAGCAAATGAAAGAAAATTTGTTTCATGTCTTTTAATTAATGAATGATAGACAAAATTTATTGAATTAAAAATTCAGTTAAGCTTTTTTACTACCGTTTTGGACATTGGGTCAATGCTATCTAATTTTATTGGTCATGGAGTAATAACGAATATGTACAACAAGTGTACGAGATGAATAAAAAAGTTTTAGTGATTATATTCCACATAAGTATTTATTGATAGACATACTAGGTACGGTTTGAATTAAATTAATTTGTTTACAACTTGAATTTGATTAAATTGAATGAACTTACTCATGCAAATTTAGAAGTCTATTGAGATGTGAGGGAATATTTTGGGAAATGATAAAGAAGGAGCACTTTTCTTACTTTATCAAATTTTATTACCTCATGCAAACATTACCTAGCGTTCTATTAGTGCTATGAGATTTCATCATAAAATACTACAAATCAACTTCAGATAAAACTACATTTCTGAGAGCATTTAAGGGCTCAATACTTTTTTTTTTTATGATTGTGGACCTGAACAGGCTAAATAAGGCCTATCGTGCTAAAGCACTCAGGAACACTTAGGCGGATGGATAGAGGGATAATGAATTGCCAATAGATGCCAACACCATTGTCCATCATCTCATCATTCATTTTCTCATCGAACCCCTGATAACGTTTTAGTACTTGTTTGATGTCAGTATTACTTTACCTAACGCAGCTTTCAGTTCTTGCGAATGACAAAATGTGCTGCACGCAGTACCTAATGCAACAAAGCAATAGTACATGAAACCAGTATAAGAAAGTCATGCGCTAACTGCCTAATTTGATAAAGTTGTACTTTTTTATAACAAAATTGTGATTTGAGAAGATTGATTTGGAAATTCTTGTTTGTAAACACGTAAGTACACGGCTCTTTATTTTTATAAAACCCTTGGGTTAACCACAAATAAAATTATCTGTAATTGTATAATCCAAACTTTTTTATTTGTATTAATATAATTTAATCAGGGTATAAATCAGTTTTAGTTCTGAAAAGTGAGTGACGCTATAAAGATTAATTTTCCTTGGTTAATTATGTGATATCAAATTTTGAATTTGTTTAAATATTTAAAATACATGAAGATATTGCGTGTTAACACTCAATAAGCTATGTAACAAAAACAAAGGAGGGGTCACGTTTTAAATGTAAAATACGTTTCGGTCAGAATTTAACCAAATTTTGATATGTTCTAGAACTTGACCAATTAATCAAATGTCTTCATTGCCTGAAAGCTCAACGCTCAACAGTTTTTGATATACAGGGTCTGCAATATCACTATTTGATACTTTCAATATATCATAAAATGGACATTTTTGCCAATATTAACGCAAAACTTAGTGAAATGTTATTTTTTTGTGCTACTGGTTACAACCTTATCTTTACTTTCATTATTTTTGTACATACACCTGATATACAGGGCGAGACCAAATATATGTATCTGAAAAGAATTATACGGTGATATTGTTTTGATATTTTGGTGAATGGAAGTTAACACATATATGTCCATTTAAATTATTATTGCAAGTTAAGTCCCCTAGACGTCCGTTATACAGAGTGTTTCATTTCTTAAATAGATTTAATTGAGTATTATTATACTTCCTAGTTAATTTTCTGATAACTTAATTGAAATGTCTATATTAAAATAAACTATTTGCTAACTGTATATACCTACATAATAGTCACGATGTGTTTATACTGATACTGGGTGTCCAAGTACAAAGTACCAAAGCGATATCTTAGACTTCATATAGGTACGGAAAAAACCGTTAACATAAAAAATCCCTTGCAACTGGATGTCGTTGCGAAATACAAAGCTTTCGGAGATTGACAGATAGAAAGGTTAGATGTGCTTCATTTATTATGCTCACTATTTTCTAATAAAATTATATTTAGTATTTACTTATTCGTTTAAACCAAAACCGTAATGTGGTATTGCGCTTTTTCTTCTGCTTTTATTCGTACAACTAGATTTTTTTCTGATTTTGCACTTTTCTTTCCGTTTTTCATACTACAATTATTATGTTTTTCTATTCCCAAACTTATAAAATAACAACAATATAGTAGGTGGCTATGAAACGTCAAAAATTAATCCACTAATTAAGTGATATTGTTGATATTGTTATGTGAAAAATGAATCGAATTCCATGTTTTGCTTGTGGAAATGCTTTAGTTACTAGGGTTATGGTGAAAATAAGTGGTGAGGTAAATGCAAGAAAGCAGGAAATTGTGATTGCACGTCGCCGCGAAGCAAATCTACCAGAGCGGGTCATAATAGAAGAAACTCGAATCTGCAATGTCTGCAATATTTCTATTGTAAGAGAAATTCAAGCAATAGACAATAATCCAAATTGTTTGCGATTAAATGTGCTACAAAGGTCAACTCACTTATGCTGCATTTGTAACGATGGGAATGATATACATAAAATATCCATGAAAGGTAGAATTAATATTTTTGTTGAGAGAAAATACGTACTGCTGTAATATTCATTTGGATGAGAATGGTAATCTGTTTGAGTTTCTAAATCGGCCATTATTAGCAGGTAATGAGATTTATATTTTTTTACAAGAATTACGTAAGGAAATTAAGAAAAAAAGCTACCACACGGTTTACGAATACGAAAATAACTTCACAGATTCTCAATTTAAAGCAGTTTCTCCTATAACCAAAGATCAATTTAATAATCTTTTCAACTTTTGTGACCCCGTTAGAATAGGAAATTCTTTGAGAGTATTGGAAGTAAAAAGATCTCTTAGCATTCCTGTGCAAGTTACGACAAGGTCTTAGTGATAGTTTTTAGCGGTTATTTTTAATTATTCCACAAGACAACAAGCCAGTTTAGCTATATCTCTAGTTAGACAATCTCTTTCTGCAAGATTGTACCACAAAATATTGGATTTACTGCTACAAGAGACAGCTACATCATGTAACTCCTTCTGCAAATCGTCTATATAATCAAAACCTGGATCGGCCTCAAGTTATAGTGTATAATGACTGTACTTATCTAGAAATAGAGAATGTTCTTGTTTTAAAGTGTTGCGACAGTCCTACTGTACTTATAAGGGTAAACATCTTATCAAGCCATCTCTGCTTGTTGCCCCGAGTGGATTTATTCTAGACATTCAAGGGCCATATTTCTCAAATTCTGAAAACAACGATGCTAACATACTTATAAGTGAATTTAATAGAGATGTGAATGGAATGCGTGAATGGTTTAATGAAGGAGATATTTTCATTCTCGACCGCGGGTACTTGGATGCTATTCCAGCTTTAAATAGATTAGGTATTAATTTTAAAATGACAACCTTTTGCCCAGAGGTCAGCTACAGTTATCCACAGAAGAGGCTAATGATAGTCGTTTCGTTATGAAAACCAGGTGGATCGTAGAAGCACGCAATGGGCACTTAAAATCAATTTTTAAATTTTTTAGCTTTAAGATACAAACACCCACATTTGTAATATTGCTGATTGTCTTAAAATTGCTGAGCAATTATAAATAAATATTTTCCACCCATTTTAAGAGCTAGAGCTACTATTCATATTCTAAATGACCATAATGGCCATTTTGGACGTATTCATCTAATAAAGAAAACTATGCTAAGACAAATTAGTAGTATGTCATTAATGTAAATTCTGGTTTCAAATTCAATATTAAGTTACAATCTTGGTCGAAAGTTTCTGAGAGCTACTTTTAAACTTTCGACCAAGATTGTAACAATATTAATTTGAAACCAGAAATAATTGATCACTGAAACATTGAATTTGTCACATATTTTTCTTTATTGAATCCCAAATGGCCATTATACATTTTACAATATGAATCAATTCCTTAATGCAAGATGCTACTATTGAGCTAGCTGAAAATATTCTTCAAAAGTTCAAGAGCCAAATGTTGTTCAAGAAAAGGTTGAGGAGGAAAACTTACGCGCTAGAAGGGCAGATGGGTTGATTTAAATGAAATTATCGTTCCCTCATTCCCACGTTTGTCACATTACTATCTTAAAGAGTTAACTGTAGGTATTTTTCAATTAAAGCTTGCTCCTTCTTATATACAGGACAATGAAATAGAGGACCGCCAGGTTCAATATCAATTTGATGAAACCTACGAACCCGGTTTTATACGGGTGAGGATATATTCTCGCCTCAGAAATGCTACTCGTTACCAGTTGTGGATTGCATTTGTGCCGAATAATGAGGAAGAAGAATCTAACCCAATATTAGGTACTTACTGCACCTGCAAGACTGGTGCCAGAACTTTAGGTACTTGTTCTCATGTGGTAGCTGTACTATGGTTTTAGGATACGCTAGGTATCAAGAGCTAATCAAATATCCTTCTACAAATGTTTTAAATCATATACTAAATGCAAATAATGTGGAGGAGATAGACATTTAACATTTGATTATGCAACTTTTGATTTCTATGACAATGGTTATATCAAGACCAAAATTATTTACTGTTTTCTGCCTCATCAGTTCAGTTAACTGATATCTTATTAAGCTTGATATTTTTAACATATTAAAATACGTTCATTAACGTTTCTACATAAACATTTCTTATTTCCAATGACTGTACAAAGCGGTAGTGATGATGGACGAAGACCTGCGAAACCGGTCTGTCGATGGTGTGAACAGTGAAGACACTAGTATCTTAAAGAATTTTCTTTTCTTAGTTTTGCAAAATAAAGATGAACTTCGACAAGCGCCTTCTTTATCAAAAGAATCTACTGAAAACTTTTGTTAGAAAATAGTGAGCATAATAAATGAAGCACATCTAACCTTTCTATCTGTCAATCTCCAAAAGCTTTGTATTTCGCAACGACATCCAATTGCAAGGAATTTTTATGTTAACGGTTTTTCCGTACCTATATGAAGTTTAAGATATCGCTTTGGTCCTTTGTACTTGGACACCCAGTATCAGTATAAACACATCGTGACTATTATGTAGGTATATACAGTTAGCAAATAGTTTATTTTAATATAGACATTTCAATTAAGTTATCAGAAAATTAACTAGGAAGTATAATAATACTCAATTAAATCTATTAAAGAAATGAAACAGTCTGTATAACGGACATCTAGGGACTTAACTTGCAATAATAATTTAAATGGACATATATATATATATATATATATATATAATATATATATATATATATATATATATATATATATATATATATATATATATATATATATATATATATATATATATATATATATATTTAACTTCCATTCACCAAAATATCAAAACAATACCACGTATAATTCTTTTCAGATACATATATTTGGTCTCACCCTGTATATCAGGTGTATGTACAAAAATAATGAAAGTAAAGAATAGGTTGTAACCAGTAGCACAAAAAATAACATTCCACTAAGTTTTGCGTTAATATTGGCAAAATGTCCATTTTATGATATATTGAAAGTATCAAATAGTGATATTGCAGACCCTGTATATCAAAAACTGTTGAGCTTTGAGCTATCGGGCAATGAAGACATTTGATCAATTGGTCAAGTTCTAGAACATATCAAAATTTGGTTAAATACTGACCGAAAGGTATTTTACATTTAAAACGTGCCCCCTTCTTATACATTATTCCAGTTACGTAAAGAATCGTTTTTCTTTGATTAGGTTATTGAGTCTATCAAAATTTGTATTTTAAGTAATTTACAGAGTTTTTGTTTTCTTTTTACTTTTAATCTTTAAAGTTTTACCGAATTTTAGCTGCTGGACACACTCATTTTATTAAAAAATTAGTTACTAAATAAACTAATTTTATGTACTTTGCTAGAGTACCGCTCTAACCAATTGAACTATCGAGATACGAGCCCAATCGATGTAAATTTTGCCTTTATGTATGTAGAACTTATGTAAATTCTAAATATAATGCGATTACATCAGTTCTACATACATAAATACAAAATGTACATCGATTGGGGCTTGTATCTCGATAGCTTAGTTGGTTAGAGCGGTACTCTTGCAAAGTACATGTCGTAGTTCAAATCCTACTGGAGGTAAACTTTTTATTTTGTTAAAATGATTATCTTTTTTGTGTTTTTAATGGTGTATTTATATATTAGTGTAATACAATGTAAACGTTTCGACAACGCTTACAATTATCTTCGTCAGTAGAATCTATCAAAATTGTTAAAGACGTTGAAACAATTTTGTGAATTTTGACATTTTTCCGGGACCGTTTTGTATTTAAATGTATATAGGTTCACTTTGTCGTATATAACTCATATTTAAAACACGAAAAAACTGAATTTAGCCAAGTAGGTACTTTCGTGTTTTACACAAAGCGTATTCTTCCAAGACATTTTTACCTTTGATACCCACATATAAGTTGCTATTGCTTAATGTTTGTTTTTTAAGTGTTTTTTTTTTTGGGTAGTGAGTATCACGAAAACATTAATTAATAGAATCAGTTTCTCACATTCTATTATTATACCAATTAATTATAATATGGGTACTTCCCTTCCCATAACACTCTCGGTTTTGTTTTAGTGTCAAAGATGAACATTTTTTCATATGATAATTGCATTGTAATACGGGTTAAAGTTTTCAGGAAACATATATAACGTATATTGATTTATGGTTTATAATTTTATACAGGCTGCCCCGCAAATAAGTACCGTAAATTAGATGAATGGTGGATCGTTAAGAAATATTTAAAATACCTAAATACAATTTTTCTTTAACCTTGTTAGTTTGTGAGATACAGGCTGATAAAGCGTGCAGAAGAAATACACATTTTATTGCATATCTTCTGGGGGATATAAATACAAATTTAAAACTTTTTATAGGTTATTGTCTCTTCAAAACACATCAACAGTATTAATTTTGCCAAATTCTACCAGGGGTTCATAAACCTCTATTGTACCATATTCTTAAAACACCCTGTATTTCGTGCTAAAGCCTTTTGTCTGCAATTCTTCACTAAATTTTCTACATAAAAGGTACTCTTTGTTTAACTCGCTACAACGCTCCATTTTCAAGACTTTTAACTTTTTGTTGCAATAGGACACTTTTTACATCGTTAAATATGGCTATAACTTTTTAATAGCGAGGGCAAACAATTTAATTTTGTTTAAAAGCATAGTTACCTATGCATTGTCTTAAAGCTGTCAGTGTCATCTAATGACTTGTTAAAATATTTAACGAGTATGCATATTTCCAGTTATTAAGTACATATTACTAGTAATTAACATGGTGCTTTACAGTTTTGCGGAATATGCTGACATGCATTTAGTACTAGGAGAATGTCACAGTAATTCTGAACGTGCAGTAAGGCGATATATCGAAAAATATTCTGACCGCTATATTCCTAATCGCCGAACAGTCATTGATGTGGATCGACATTTAAGTTTTAAACCTGCAGCTAATAACTGTGGAAGAATCAGAGGAACTCGGACAGTTAGAAATGAGGTAAATGTCCTTAACACAGTAAAAGCCGCCCCTTCTATCTATGTTCGCAGATGCGCATTGCAAACTGGAATTTCCAGAATATCAACATGGAAAATTTTAAAAGAAATGCAGCTGCACCTTTATCATTTGCAAAAGGTGCAAGATCATTTAGATAATGATTATGAACCTAGAGTAGAATTATGTGAATGTTCCTTAGACAAATCAGAAGACATAGGGATATTTGTTTTAATGTATTATTTACCGACGAAGCAACAATTACAAGAAGTGGTATATTTAATGTGCACAATGCGTACATTTGGTCTGACGAAAAGCCGCACGCCGTGAAAGTTACCCATTATCAGCACAGGTTTAAAATTAATGTTTGGGCTGGAATAATTGGGGACAATTTAAAAAAGTACCAAAATTTATCTACAGTCATTTGTTTTTGAAATATATACACTAACTATTGTTTTTCATATGGACGCCATCTTGGATTTTTACATTATCGAATAGTATTATTTATCACCTTTTCAGCGATGTATCACATGATACGAGAATTTACTTCCAACTATCAAAAATTTAAACCCCTGCTAATTTATCTGTTTTCACTTACAAAATTTAATACATTTCTTTTTGATTTTGGACGCTATTTGGATTTTTACATTATCGAATAGTGGATTTTAACACCTCTTCTACAATGTATTACATGATATGAAAATGTAGAAAATGCGTGGAGTGTAGAGGGGGACATATCGAGCACGTTTTATGATAGTTACTATTATCGGTTTTGTTTTTATTTTAGTTATTAGAAATTACAATAATTAGGAATATAATTGTATAAATTTTTCATTTATTAATCCATGCCTTCTCAAGGCCTGCTATTTTATATTTTTTAAATTTTTGATAGTTGGAAGTAATTTCTCGTATCATGTGATACATCACTGAAAAGGTGATAAAAAATACTATTCGATAATGTAAAAATCCAAGTTGGCGTCCATATGAAAACAATAGTTAGTGTATGTATTTCAAAACAAATGACTGTAGATAAATTTTGGTACTTTTTAAAATTGTCTTTTAAAAGTGTCATAATAATGTACAAATCAAAATGTTGTCAGACTTCAAATAAAAGAGCTACAGGGGTAGCAGAATGCACAATTTTGTTTTCTTCAATTATTTCAAAAACAAAAAAATTACTTCAAATCTGACTGTACCATGATGATAGCCATAAAATTCTCTAAAACTTTCCCCATTTAACCGACATTCTATCTTCAATATTAACGAATATAGCAATACATGCATGCTGAATCTCGGACACTCTCTCTCTCTCTCTCTCTATATATATATATATATATATAATATATATATATATATATATATATATATATATATATATATATATATATATATATATATATATATATAAATAGTCTACGGAATACCACGCGTGCATCAAAATTGATCAGGTAATCCGTTGTTTCCTTAAGAAAACCGCATACGTTGGTTTTCTAACTTTTAACTAACAAAGAAAACCAACTCACGCAGTTTCCAGGCAACACCGCTTTTTCCCGGATTATCGGTCATTTTGGACGCACTAGTGGTATTATATATGAATACTGTTTCGTGACAAATTAGTTGACACACCCTAATTGTGTATAATACAATCACCACCTTATAAACACTAGTGGTTACTAACGTCTAACAAAAAATAAGCACTACTTGCGTAATAACTGTGAGGCAAAATTATTGACATAATAAACTCTTCATAAGTAACAGATCACTACCAGGACCTCTTCGTAAATATGGTGAGGAGCTGTGTGTGCTCTAAACCTAACCATTACCACCCCATAATGATCGCTGAAAGCTATAACGGTCTTATATAAAAAATAAACACTGCTTGCGTAATAATTTTATGGCACATTTATTGTCCGAAACCTATTTATAAGTTAAACGATCGGTACCAGTACATTTTCGTACATAAGTTTACTACCGCCTTATATTAAAAACAAACACTGCGGAATAATTTTACACAAACTTATTCTCGTGACCTATTTAATTGTAAACGATTACTACCAGGACATTTTCGTGCATAAGCTGTTGCGCCCTGGGCAACCCTAAAAACTATCACTACGTCATAAACAATGATTTCTAAATTAATAGTATATAACATTATCTACTAACAAGGTAAAACTGGTTTTACTGGTGCACAAGAAGCCAGTAAAACACGTTACCTTGCGTGTATTATATATATTTTATTTGTTACTCATTTGTACAAAAAATGCAAATACATTAATTAATTAGATGCAAATATTTTGATTACCAAAAAATTCTCAATAATTTGACGTAAGCTTTGGAAATTTTACCGTGACTATGTATGTTGTTTATTTCACTACTTTTTGTTATTGTGGTGAAAATGAATGTGCCGCCACTGTAACGTTAAGTTTATTGCCAGAAAAATCATACTCAAGGTACGAGCGTGAATATAGCGATTTCAAAAACTGCCAGAAGAAAAATGGTGTGATTGGGGTCACAGAAGAGCTTACATGAATCAACTGTCTGTTCGATTCGGACCTAATTCATTATGGGCAAAATGGTCTATGCTCTAAAGTTGGTTAGAAATCAAGGAAAATATTCCAGTTCGCAGGTTTGTTTTCTTTTAAAAATAATGAAAAAATGTGACGTTTGTAGGTTTCAAAAGGTCATTGCGTTTGTCAAACGAAAGAATGACCGTTACACTCCCAAAAAAGCCAAGGTGAATCTAAAGAAGAGGTTGAACTATTTCTGTTGGAAGTTCCTGATGACCATTGGTTGCTTGCGAAAATTATAACAGTACTCAGTATCTTTGAATGTAAATAATGCTACTAATTTGTAAAACTGACAGTTAACTTGTAAATATTTTACAAGTTAGTAACTTGTTAAAACAAACTTTGTTGTTTAATGCAGTGTTTTGGTAAATTGATGTTTACAAATGAGTAACAAATAAAATACTTATCTCTTAGGTATTACATTGTATTTTTTTTATATAAATTTATACGTTTCGATAACAATTAGAGTTATCGTCCTCAGTAAATGTTACGATCAAACATATATTAATAGCTGGCTTATAATTGCGTTTTCAGTTTTCATATTTCATAAATTTATTCTGACATCTTAAATAATTCTTAAAGATATTGACATTTACAGAGGACGACAATGAAACAAATTTATATAAAGACCAAAAAGTGCACGATTTAATACCCAAAAGATAAGTATCTTAACTGTGTGTGATAATCATTACTAAAAGTTATTAACACCTTATATAAAAAATACACGGCTTGCATACTAACCTTACCACATATTTTTTGATATAATCTATTAACGTGTAATACGATGAGTACCAAGACATTTTTGTATAAAAGGTGATGCGCCTGTATAGGCTAAAAAAATGTTGTCACCATAAACAATGATTATTAAAGATTATTATCGTCTTATGTAAAAAATGCACACTTGTTGAGAAATAGCTTTATGACAAATTTTAGGATATATGTAAAAGTTCTAGGACATTTTCTTATATAAGGTAATGTGGCCTGAATGGTCCAAAAAACTATTACCATCAGATGCTAACAGTTATTTATGCACTCAGAGCATAATGAGGTGTTTATGGTCTGAGGCGCAACTTCAATCCCATTGAGTAATGTTACATTTCATTACTTAATGGTAGAACCATAAAAACCAGTTATACCCGCAATCCATAGAAAATTTTATGCACGATTGCATTTAAAATGAATTACAAAGTTACAAAGCAGGTAAATATTTTTAAATAAACTCATAATGTTGTTCAATTTTTGACGTTTCATTATTATATTGTAATCGTACATGACAGTCATTAACGCCTTGTAGAAACTAGGTGAATGCTAGTGCATTACATGGCTTTCTTGTAAAATACTAAAAAATATATGGGGTGTCTTTATACCTTTGAAATATTCAGCTGTTTTAGAAATATTTAATAAAAACCAAAAACTGACCCTGATAAACCCCCCTCTCCGAGACATCCAGACATCATGCCATTTAGCGATAGTGAAAAATAAAGTCGATTGCACAACTTTCTATACCTACATAATTATGTATATGTTAGGTTGAAAGTTAAAAATAGATATCTCGCTTATCTTTCAAGGTAACTATGGACTGTTTCATGTCATTTTAAAGCAAATTTCGCTCCCTTTCAAATAAAGTTAGAGTATGCGTATGTTATACCAGCAATACGAGGAATATTTTGAATTTCCAGTAAAACCAGAAGTAGTGTTTTCATCAGAATATCATTTCATTAGCGCAAATGAACAAAGTTTGTTTTCAAAATACCAAGTTTCTAAACAAAATAGTTAGAAAGTTATAACAATATCAACATTAAATATTTGAAAATTCATAACTCCTATACTGGTAGCTTTAGAAGAAGCAGGTTAGTTACGTTCATAAGAGTGGCTGGTTGTCTAGAAAATATTAAAAAAACAAAAAAAAATGCTTGGAGAGAATTTTGAATACATCAATTTCGAATAATTGCTTAAGTTAATTTATTACGTAAAGAAATCTCCTTAAATAACCTTTATTTAACTACGCATATCTGTTTCCAATTCTTTTGTATCTTGAATGGCATCGGAAATATATATTTCTACAAAAAAGTATGTGTGACTGTAACTGCGAGCATATTCAATTTTGAAAGTTTAAAAAAACCCTTATTATCATCCCCTATATACCTATTGCGTTTAAAGCTTGTTTTGTCGACATAATTGTCTCCTAGGCCTCATACCAGATTTCATCAAAATCGTCCGTATAGTTTCGGTTGGCGCGTGACCACAGGCACACAGACATTTTGAAAAATTTTCCAAAATTTTTCTGGTTCAGGGAGTCGTAAAACATCAAAATAACGCAATACTTTCTTGTTTAGCAAGAAAGTAAAAATTACCACTACTTCCGTACCAATCTTGTGACAAATCTGTTCATATAATCTAATAATGTGTAAAACGGTCAGTACCTAGACATTTTCGTAAATAAGGTGATGCGCATGTGTCGTGTATAGCCAGAAAAATATTACTCGAAATAAACAATGTTAATTAAAGGTAATTATAGGCATATAAAAATAAGCACTTTTTGAGAAATAGTTTAATGGCAAATTTATTGACTTTATGTGTAAAACGTTCAGTATCAGTACTTTTTTGTACATACGGCGATATACCCTGTATGCCCCTAAAAACTATTGCCACCAGATGCTAAAAGTTATTAGCGTCTTATATAAAAAAACGCTGCAAATTGTATCAATACTTCCACATCAAAAATTTAAATTATGCTGCCAAAATGACATTTACACTATTTATCGTACGGAAAAATTATAGGGAGTTCTGTTGATACAATCTAAAGTACGTCCCAGAATATATATTGTGTTAAATAAAGATAGTTCAGGTAAACAGCAAACCAAAGACGATCCCTTAAAATTCGGCTTACGCCTGAACATCAGACAACTCATAGACGTGCGGTTGGAATCCCAGTGTATTAAAAACTGTACATTTTTATACATCATCATTAAATGGAATATTTTATATTGGAGTTAATTTATCGTCTTAATAAAAAATAGACACTTCCTGAGAAATAGTCATATGACGAATTTATTGACGTAATCGATTTATGTGTAAACCGATTAGTCGTAGGGCATTTTCGTACATATGACAATGCGCTCTGCATTGCCCTAAAAATTGTTACCATCAGATACTAAAAGTTATTAAAGAGGGCGATTAAAACGTTATATCAAATCAAAGTATAAGGTTAGGTGCTTTTAGGTGTATATCAGATATAGGTGGTCGATTCAAGGTATTGTATGTGTACACGGTCTAAATTTACACAAAATCTTTCATTTCCGAAAGTTAAACTTTTAAAGTAATTAATTTTGCATACTAATTTTCTTTTGGGTTTGATGTAAAAAAGCTCTTTACTTGCGAACGTTGCAACTAATTTCATTTTGGATCTATTTCGGGTGTTAACCGTATTTGGTATGTATAAATTATTATATTATATTATTTATATTGGTTTATAAAAAGAAACAAAGATTTAACTTCATTTACTTCCGTTTGGTTGATTATGTATCTACCCTTATTTTAAATATTTCAAAATTACATTTTGCGTTACACTACAACTTTTTTTGTTATTCTCTCTTAAGCCTTTTTTTCTCTTTTCTCTAATTCACTTCTTTAGACATCGTTATCCAGAAGTCGAGGTAACGGTGAGTTAGTTTTGGGAAGCGACTTCTGACGCCTACTGTTACACCGAAATTTTCTTGACACCGAACGGTTATGAGCTAGACGGTTTTTGTGTTATCTGTAGGTGAGTGGAGAACCCTTTCCTTTTCGCCCGCTTCCCATTTAAACATGTGACAAATTTTGGCACCCTGACGTGCGGACCTCGTTTAATCTTTCTTAGTCTCCTTCTAATCATTATTCATATCCTTTCATTTTTCTGTTGTTATATAATTATCGTTTACCTATCTCCACTTTCAGTATGGCTGTAGTGTGGAAATTAGATGTCAATAGGTTAGTTAAATCTAGAGATTTACCCAGCGATATTGGAGTTGAACTTTTACACAACTCAGTGCGTAACGCTTTGAAATTAGACGCTAATAAATCTCTCACTGTTGTGGACCATGATTTACCTTTCGCTGATGATCTTTTTGCTTTAACGCTAGCTGAAAAAGAACTTTCAACTTCACTTTCTTCCTTTAGTGGTGATGTTTTTCTGCCTCATTTTTACCCTTCATCTCCCTCCTGATGCATGCTTAAGGTCGCTGTGAGCTCATGAAACCTAGTTCCAATGAAGAAACGAAACAAAAGAGCCAAATATTATTAACGCTTGAACTTTTAAGTGCAAAACAGAATCTAAAATAAGAAAACTTAAAAGATCAACTTATGTAGAGTTTTCCCAATTACCCTCTTCCACTCCTCATGCTGACAAACCATCGAATGACTGCAAACCTGAATTCATCTCTTCAGATTCAGATGAATCTCCTGAACAACCAACTCCCTCTATTAATTCTCCTGCTATTCATACTACTTCCTTCAGATATTTCGCGATATCTAAATTAAATCTGACTTTCTCCGGAGATGGGACTCCTACAGTACTAGACTTTCTTACTCGCCTAGAGGAATTACGTATTTCTCGTGGTTTATCTTCTCAGCAATTATATTCTTCCTGTCCGGAATTGTTGACCGGCAGAGCTCTATTACCTTTTCGTACTCACAAAGCTTCTGGAAAGACGTAGTCTGTTTTCTAAAATCCGAATTTCTTCCAGTGGACTATGATGAAGGCCTTATGGATGAAATTAGGAGTCGTACTATGGGGACTTCTGAAACTATTGGTATTTATGTAGCCGTGATGCAGACCTTATTTCAACGCCTACTTCAATTTCTTCCTGAAGATAAGCAACTTTAGCTTATTTTCTTCGTAATCTTACTCCGTTTTACCAAACAGCCTTAGCTCTAACCAAAATCACCTCTATTTCACAACCTATCTCATTTGGCAAAAAACTTGATTACATTCAAAGTACGAGGTTTATGCTGAAAGTTTAGAGTTCTTGTACCGAGTAAGCGAACATCTTGCGGTAGTCGCTCTCGCAAGAGTAACTTCTCAATTTAAGTTAATTTCCCAGATAAGTTTGTGAAACATTTATCTTTGATTTTGAGCTTTGTTTTAGGGTAAGTATAAGGTGCTCGAAGTCAAATGTTACTCATTTTACGTCTTACCTCGACCCCGCCCATCTCCATTGTAGTTAGTCGGGACCCTTATTATATAAGCACTCTACGTCGCTAGCGCAGTCTGATCGTGTGATAATTCTAATTTTCCTCGAAAAAATAAGAACCAATTACAAACCCATCCATTCTTCCGCCTCATACATTTATAGACCATCTGTGCTAACTATTTGGTATTCTAGTCTGGTGGGGATTGGAATCGGAATAGTAATGGAAATTAACCCTGTCAAAGGGACCCGCTATTATGAAAGTCATCATCGTTAAATAGTACACGATTGCAAGAGTTACAATTCTACGTTACTTTACCTAACACCCATGTACAATATACAACTGTTCTATTGAAATCGTTTTCGGAAAGTCTTGCTAAATCTGAATTTATAGGGATTGTTATTGCTTATTAAATATTCTAGAAACACTTGTCTGGCTAATACTATTATTCTGAGCTATTTGGGTTTGTCCTATAGGAGGATTTTCGACTACTGAAACAATCATGGCAAACCCATTAGCTTCATTTTTGTTGTACAGCCTTATTTGGGTGATCTCCATTAGGAATTTTTTTAACATAGATGCGAGATACCAGCATGGTATTTTAGAAGTATTCGAAGAATTCAGACTACTATTGGGTCTGAATTGTTTCCATCCAAGTTGTTATCACCTTTTGAATGTCTTTGTTCGCCCGTTCAATCGACCCTTGTGGTTGGCTATGGCGTCTAATACCAACGAACGTCGTCAGATGGTCTCGGTAAACCATGATCAACTTGAAACCCTTGTCCGGGTTGGATTGCATGTCGGTTAGATCGATTTGGCATCGAGAATTAATGTCTCTGTGTAATTTAGGTTTAACGACAAGCCCTTCTTTCGGCGTGCCTAGCTTTCTTGATATCGTTCACTTCTCTTAATACTCGGGTGTATCTCCGGCCCCAGTTTGTAAGATGAGCTTCATATATTACGGTGAAGAACTCTTATAACACAAATAATAACGGATAATAACGTGAAGTTGGCGTGACTTTCAAATACTTATAATACCACACAAAAATAGCAAACGTAGTCTTCGTACATAGCGGTAGAGACGTAGGCAGCGATATGCATTAATAATCAACTGCTTTGAAGACCCATCGGGCATGCGTCATAATAAGTATTCAAACGATAGGTACTGACATTTACCGACAGCACTATGCAAATCTTAGTATTTACCAACAATGTATGGTAAATGCCCGAAATCGCATGCAATCGAACATTTTAGACAATATATATATATATATATATATATATATATATATATATATATAACACAAGGTGAATCTTATCTAATCCGCCAAAATTAAAGCGTGCTAGAACTCATCATTCTAAGCAAAAAAGTTCATATGTACATGGGTCCGGAAATGCTTCGTTTCCGAGATACAGGGTGTCAAAGTTGAAAAAAAATCGCGTTTTCTTCAATATCTTTCGACTGTTTCGAAATAGTTTCATGAAATTTCGTATACGGGGTTTTTTTGGGATGACAAATTCAAATTTGTGGTCCATTTGGTTGTCGTTTCTAGAGGCGCCAGGCAACGATTTCGACCCGTTAAATCGTAGCAATTTTTTTTGCTACACTGTATGCCATTTTGGACTAGAAAAATCGATTCTCTTATCTTTTCTTCTAAAAAAAGGTATATCTTAGTGATGTCGCTAGGAGCAACCCTTTCCGAGAAAAACGCTTTTAAAACTCATGATGCATACACATTTCCGGAAGGTATTTTTTTGATAGGTTTATCAATAGGAATTTTTAATTGTTACTAAGTAACTTACTTGTTTACTTATGTACTTATCTGTCTCTTTGCGTTCATTGATAATAAAATTTTAATAAAAAATCCATAATTAAATACGATAGAATGCCTAGACATACAACATGTATTCTTTTAATATTAATTTTTTTCCTAGCGACTTCACTAAGATAAACCTTTTTGTAGCAGAAAAGACAGGAGAATCGATTTTTTTAGTTCAAAATGGCATACAGTGTAGCACAAAAAAGTTGCAAAGATTTAAAGTGGTCGAAATGGTTGCCGCTGGCGCCCTCTAGAAACCATAACTAAATGGACCACAAATTTGAATTTGTCATCCCAAAAAAACCCCGTATACGAAATTTCATGAAACTATTTCGAAACAGTCGAAAGATATTGAAGAAAACGCGATTTTTTTTTTCAACTTTTTTGCTTAGAATGATGAGTTCTAGTACTCCTTTAATTTTGGCGGATTAGATAAGATTCACCTGCATATATATATATATATATATATATATATATATATATATATATATATATATATATATATATATATATATATATATATATATATATATATATATATATATATATATATATATATATATATATATATATATATATATATATATATATATATATATATATATATACAGGTTGTGTCTCGAATAGCATGTTAGACGAATAATGAGGACGGAAAAACCGATTCAGCTAAAAACTTGTAACTTTATATAAATGAACATGGTCTACTTACTGAAAATATTTTCATGGCTGACACTTCCGGTTATACCGGAAGTCGATACCAACTTTGTTATTTTAAATACAATGCCCCAATTTTTATTTTATTTTCGGTTTGCGCATAAAATTTTACGTCTTCTACTACTAGGTTTGGCGTACCTATCTCTTACCATTATTAAGAAAAAAAATAATTTCAGGCGTTAGCAACGAAAATTTGAATCTACTGAAAAATTAATATTCCATGAAACATAAAAGGCAGATAAGCGAAACTTGTACAACGGTTAGACATGATATTGGACTATGTTTTCAGTATTACACATTTTTGAAATTTATTTCCAGGGGAGGTTCGGGAGTAACGGTAGTTAAGAAAATTAAAAATGTCAAAGTCATTTTTTTTAAACTGCAACTGTATAATAACAATAATAATAATAAAGTGGTGATGTAAGTTTTAGAAAATTTAAATGGTCTAATAAAGTTCAAGCTTAATAAAAACTCATACGGTGATGTAATTTGTACATTGATTAAACGCCAAATGTAATCTCTAACTACAAATTTTAAACAAATTGAAATACTAACCTTTCACCACTAATTATATGCCGTCTCGTCCACAATCGGTAGATTAAATATAAGGAGGATTCTACTATATTGACTTGTTAACACACATGAAATGCGGCTTGTTTCTCTCCTGCTTAATTATTTTCCTTTCTCTAATGTAAAAAAATTATAAAAAAAATATATAATTAAATGAATTCTCGAGCGCCATGTTATCTTTGTCAAGGAATAACAAAACCTAAATAATGAACAATAAAAACTTTCTATAAATATCAAAAATTAACAATGTGCAATTAAGTTTATTTACCCAATATATGGATGGTTAAGGAGAGGAAAGAAAAGGTTTTAAAGCTAATCTTAAAAAATAAAAAATCACCACATAAATACCTCAGTATAATGATTTTCTTATAGACAGCTTCCAGTGTTTAATTGTGGATGCGGAACGGTCAACCAGTATGAAAGCGTTTCTACATCTTCCTTGCGTATTCTTGTAACAACGCGATCAACTAGGTACTTGAAGGAATTTTCAATCCACTAAACTTATTGTATTCTTGATGTGTTATTTTATTAAAATTGCATTTTAAGATGATATTATTTGAATGAAGAGAAACTTGCGTAAATAAGTAACTTAAGAGCCATTTGAGATTAAAAATATAGTGACTTATAAAAGTACCATATCAAAGTAATTAAAATATAAGTATGAGTAAGTAAGTAAGTAAATAAGTGCCTTAAGTGAGTATAAGGGAATAATATAAGTACTATAATGAGTGTACGTGAGTGCCTGGAAAGAGCAAATGCTTAAGCTTAAAATATAATGAATTAAAAAATAACTTACCACCAAAATCTGATGGCACCAAATATAAAAATTAAGTCAAAACCATTATAACAATGTCTTCTGCTTTAACATTCAGCAGCAAGTGAAGAAAAAAATAGAGGCTTTCAGAATTGCTTCTGTAAGTGCCCCCCCCTCAAGAAGTTGTCACGCATTGCGCGAAATACAATGATCGGAGTCCAATTTTTAAAAGAAAGGGAACTATAACTATTGATGTAATATTATACCCAAAATATATGTTCTAGGAAATGCAATTTAAGTTGCCTTTCTCAATTTTACATGTACATAATTAAAAACTCCTCTAATTTTACGCCAAATAAATTAATGATCTTAGATTAACGTATTTTTTAATACAACCACAAAAAAAGGTTGTTACATGATTGTTTTATATTCTCATTCGTTCCAGAATTTAATTACCTATCTGCTGATATATCATGTTCCTGTACCTAAACTAAATAATTTTCGTGTTATCTGCTTTTTTTCTATTTTTCTTGGAGATGATGTAGCAAACACGCCGTAAATTAATAGTGTGCTTTGCAATTTTTTTTGCTGCCTGTCGTATGGTACCTTCAATCAGTTGGTTATGCAATTGAATTATCAAATTTATAGTAAATGACAGTTATTTAAGTTCTTTTAGGATTTAATAACGAAGATGATTTGATTTTTCTGTTGGTACACCGCGAATATGAAACAATTATTCAAAGAACGACTAGAACCTTTATTCAGACATATTTACATCGGCCTCATCCTAATTCTCCCAGTTAGATCTTTGCTCGAAAGAAGCAAAAGACATGAATCCTTTAGAGATACCCCCCAGAAAAGGAGTGCATCTGCTAATAAGGCATGTTTTTATAACAACACAACAAAAAACTAAACACTAGTAACAACAACCAACAACTAACGAGAAAAACAATATTAATTACAATATACAACTCATTCTTTTTTTATAATAAGTGTTCAAAGACAGATCCCTTTTCGTCTAAACACATTTGAACACGACGTAAAGTATTGGATCCAGTGGCTCTTCTAATATCGCCCGTGTTCAAACTACCGGACACAACTTGAACTCTTGCTACGGCATTTTCACTTGTCGTTAAAGGCTTACAGTAATCCATGTTTTTAATAGTTCCCCAAATGTAGTTGTCAAGCGGGCTTAGATCGGAAGATCGAGAGGGCCAGCGGTTAGGACCGTTATTAGCAATCCATTTTCCATGGAACTGCTCTTCCAATAACCTTCCAACTTCACCAAAATTGTATGGTGGGGCATCATCTTGCTGTTATGCATTTATTGCTTCTCGCAAGGGTAGTTCTTCAGTAGCGGGAATTACCAGATCTTGTAAAATATTCATATACCTCTCACCATTTAAATTATTATCATAAAACTGAAAACAAAAGACTCTGTTGCCTTTTATCGCACAAGACACATTAAAACTCCAAGAGTCTTGAAAGTTTCTTTCCCAAATGACATGTGGATTTTCGTCAGTGCAATAATAGTAATTGTTCCTGTTAAAAACGTGTATGAAAATGGGTGCCATTTATGCCTTACTAAGATACGATGTATTGTTTTAAAACATACTCCTAAACTTACAGCAGCCTCTCTCACTAAAGCATTAGGATATGCAGTAAAGTATCCCAAAACGGTAATGTTGGGATCATCGTCTTTAACCATTGGCTTCTTTTTCTGGGGCGTATACCTAAAAGACCCATGTGTTTCGCAACGTTCAAGCAAAGTTGTAATTGTTCGAAAATTAGGGCGATTCCGATATAGATACCTTTTAATAAAGGTTCTAATCGTTCTTCTAATAATTCTTCCGCATTTGACGTGTATCAGCAACAAGTTCAAAAAATCTTTGTTACTAAATGACAATCGTGGCATTTTAAATTATTTATTAAAACTCGAACTGATCTCAATAATTGTCATTTACTATAAATTTCACCATTCAATTGCATAGCCAACTGATTGCAGGTATCATACGACAGGCAGCAAAACAGATTCCAAAGCACACTATTAATTTACGGCGTATTTACTACATCATCTCCAAGAAAAGTAGAAAAAAAGCAGATAACACGAAAATCATTCAGTTTAGGTATAGGAACATGATATATCAGCAGATAGGTAATTAAATTCTACATCGAATGAGAATATAAAAAACCCAGTTGAAATGTAAAAAAATGACTCTTTGACATTTTTAATTTTCTTAACTACTGTTACTCCCGAACCTCCCCTAGAAATAAATTTCAAAAATGTCTAATACTGAAAACATAGTCCAATATCATGTCTAACCGTTGTACAAGTTTCGCTTATCTGCCTTTTATGTTTCATGAAATATTAATTTTTTAGTAGATTCAAACTTTCGTTGCTAACGCCTGAAATGATTTTTTTTCTTAATAATGGCAAGAGATAGGTACGCCAAACCTAGTAGTAGAAGACGTAAAATTTTATGCGGAAACCGGAAATAAAATAAAAATTGGGGCATTGTATTTAAAATAACAAAGTTGGTATCGACTTCGGGAAAACCACCATGTTCATTTATATAAAGTTACAAGTTTTCAACGGAATCGGATTTTCCGTTCTCATTATTCGTCTAACATACTATCGTCGAGACCCTATATATATATATATATATATATATATATATATATATATATATATATATATATATATATATATAATGCCATGATTAATTAGGATATTTTCAATTCTATCTGTAATATTTGCAAAGCGCTAGTTTCCCTTTATGGTAATGTCTGTCAGGAGTAATATCATTAAGTGAATATCCATTAGCTTTTGGTGATTTTGCTAAATACGTATATTCATCTTTCAAAAATTCAGGATCACAAGTTTCATTTAATTACACTGCCGTGTATGGTGGTTTGATAATTTATGAAGGTACCTATCAGTGTGTATCGGCTTTCAGCAAACCTTAAAAGACAGTGAATTATTAGTTTTAGATATTACTAGGTCTAGAAATGGCAAACTTCCATTAGTTTCCTTCTCATGATATTCAATTTGGAAATATTGTCAAGATAAACTCCTTATTATATTGGTTCACAAGGAGATATATAAACATCCTAATAACTTCAATAGACAAGAAGAAAATCTCAGTTTAAATACGTTTTAGCATCTTATAATTAAACAAAGACACAATGCTAGACTTAATTTTAATTTTAGCTTCTGGCATGTCAAGTTTTTTGCTCTTTTTCCTAGACCTTGAACTAAAAGCTTTACGAATTAGATATGTTAAGTTACCACAGCATCATAATAATTTAAAATATGTAGTTAAAATTAAAAATCACATAAAACGTACTATACTGTATTTTCACTCTGCAATAACAATTAAAATTATTAATCAGAAATTATGTCTTTTGTTAAATTTGACTAGTTCTTTAATTGTTATGTCAAATTTTTATTTATGAATGCTTCAATCAATTTGAAATTAAAGTTTTTCACAACTTAAATTTCATTTCATTCTGGCCCGAATAACCACATAGTTTTTGACCATAAACCATTTTATGCGTTAATTTTCGATGGGAACCTGCCCACATTCATTGCATCGGTGCCCAATAAGTAAATTTTGTGCAGTTTCGGTGACTACGCAGATTTTGACAAAGAGGTGTAACAATCCTTATTTATCCAGCCATTTCGATGGAAATATGGAATCGAGTAGAATATGTGTGTGCTATTAATCTTATATAATAATTTGAAAGATAAACATTATATCGGGTGGGTCTTTGAAAATTTACAATGGCAATATTTTTTAAACAAAAAGAGAAAACAATAAAATATACCGTTTCTATAACAACCGGAGGGAATACAAACGACGTATCTTTCAACCTCCTTAAGCTCCGCATATGACTTTAAAAAAGTAACGGCTGCTCTTAAATAGCAAATTTTTTCAGCACTGCTTCCTAAAGAAAAATAATTCATAAGTCATTTTGAAAAATTAAAAATGAACCAGATGATACATGGTACCCGCAAATTTCAGAAACAAAAAAAGAAAAGAAAAACACAAAATTACCTAGGTGATAGAGAAGACTTCTTTTTAACAAAATGTCAATCTTTTAATCATTTACTTGTAAGTGACAGTTATTTATCTTTCGTTTGATTTTTTTGAGTTTTCAAAAATGGTTTATAGCGTAGAAGAAAGAACCCACGTAGGTGCTCAAGAGCTATTTAAGAATAGCCTTTGCTTTTAATGAAAGACATCCTGGCAGAAACGTAAGTCATATTTATGTTAGAGATTTGGTACGAAAATTTCAAGAAACAGGATCTGTGGCAAATAAAAAAAGACAGGGACCCTGAGTTTTGGACGAAGAGATACAAGTAGAAGTTCTTGATCAGGTTGCTGTTAATTCAATTATATCCACACGACTGTAGGCATCAATAACGCGTATATCTCGAACATCTGTCAGAAGAGTATTAGAAATGCACTTGGTGACCATGATCGCGATCGAGGAATTCAGTTTTGCGAAACAATGAAAGACAAAATTCAAAGAGAACCCACACTGATTAGAAACATTTGTTTGAGTGATCAATGTACATTTTTTTTTAAATGGTCATGTAAACAAACAAAACTATCGCTACTGGAGTGATGAGAACTCACATCATTTTATAGAAGGACACACCTAGAATCCGGAGAAAATGTTTGTGCGGGAATACTGGTAGACCGAATAATAGGCCAATTTTTTATCGAGGGTAATTTAATCAGCGAGGTATACGTGCAGATTCTTAACAATTTAATAGCCATTAATTATCCATGAAATTGGAAATCAAAGGGAATTTAATTCTTAATAAAGACCTTGTGCAGTTTTAACAGGATGGAGCGCCTCCTCATTATGCTATTAATACGAGACAGTGGCTGGATAGGTTTTATCCGCGACAGTGGATTGTAAAAGTGGTCCAATTGAGTGGCCACCATGATCACCCGACCTTACTCCGATGGACTTATTTCTGTGGGGTTACATCAACAATTTAGTGTATAAAACTCAACCAGCTTCCTAGGATGTGCCAGAGGATAATAGAAGTATTTCAGAACATTCTAAGAGACATTTTCCATAACGTTAGACAGGAGTTTGAAAGTCGACTGTACTTCTGTCTAGAACAAAATGGCCGTCATTTCGAACAATTATTGTAATTATTTTCTATAGTATACTTGTTTTTCTTTAAATAAAAGTTTTCTTGAATTTAGACTAGTATTAGGTTCTACCAATTTTTTTCATAAGACCATTTAAGTGACAGTGCGGATGAGCTACAAACCGCTTTGTGTTTTGATACAGTCTGTGAGAACATGGACCTAAAACTAAACGTGAAAAAACTGAGATTGTGGTGTTGAATCGAAGGTGGAAACGAGAGTAGAGTATTTACTCTGAAAGATGAAATTTTGGAGAAATTGGACGAGCTGGTATATTTGGGTAGAATGTTTACTGCAGATGGTACAATGAAAGGCGACATTGGACGGAGGGTCAATGCTGCAAGGAAAGTGATTGGAAGTATGTGGACGATAATGACAAACGAAAGCATGAGCCTAGATGCAAACCGAGTAATTTATAATGGCGTGTTTGTCCCGTCCTGAGAAGCACATGTGGTAAAACGAGAAGCGACAAGATAAAGAATGAATGCAGCATGACGGGTGTGGCGAGGAAAAGACGATGATGGATAGATATAAAAGTAGTACATAACGTTGGTTTGGTCACATTGAGGGAATGACCAACACAAGATTAACGAAGCAAATATATGTGGGTGACGTTAGAGGAAAGGATGGGCCTGGTAGGCCGCGTAAAACTTGTCTGAATGTAATAGAATGTATGATAAAGGAAAGAAAGATAAGGAGTTTTAAAAATAAAAGGGATGTCAGAGACAATGTATGACTCTTGTGGAGGCTAGGGAGGTATCCGGAGATAGGAAAGCATGGAGAAAGATTGAGAATGAAAAATAAATAAGAGGCAGGGATTATTTTGCCTACCCCGCAAGGGAATGGCGTGAAGGTTAAGTTAAGTAACCATTAGCATTTCGAATAAGCCATATTGCTATTTACGATGATTAAGTCACTACGGGTGAAGCTTAAGTTTAAAAGATAATAGTCATTGTAACTTTTCCTCAAATTTGAGGTTAGTTTTTCAGTTAACCCTACTTTTTTAAGACCAATGATTAGCATGTTTGATAGGCTTTCCAGAGAGGTATCACAAGAGGGGTATTGTGATTTAAGATTTTTAAGTCAGTATGTATAGGGCTTAAGGGAGGAGTAGGGGTAGTTTGAAAAATACGTCATTTGTATTCCCCTTGATTGTTATAGAAAAAATATTTTTTATTTTTTTCATATCCCTTTTTGCTTAAAAAATATTGCCATTGCAAGTTTTCAAAGGTCCACACGGAATTTTTGTTTGAGGTTAATAATTAATTACAATGGCCCCTTTATATATATATATATATATATATATATATATATATATATATATATATATATATATATAGGGTGTCTAAAATCTACCCACGTTCTGTGGTTATCTTGATTATTATAAAAGCTAGAGTCGGTTAAATTAGCAAAGTTAGGCAGAATTACATGATAATTCAAATAGCGATAAGAACATTTAACATTGTTGCCAGCTTTCTAAGATATCTGAAAATAACTAAAAATCGTCCAAATTTTCAATCGGCTATATCTTTTTTAATATTCAAAATATGAAAAAGTTATAAGAGAGACTTTTGATTTTTTTACGCAAAATGGGAAAATGCGTACAAAAAAATTTTTTTAGTAATTATTTTTCGAGCTACAACCCAAACATACATTTTTTTAAATAGCAACTATAGGTGGTTATGGACTCATTCGATGGCTTATTTTTTTCTAATTTAAAAAATGTATAGCTTTGTATGTTTAGTATTATTAGTTAACTCACAATTTTCAAAAAATTGTAATTATAGTATTTACTAAACAAATGCAATGTTTGCCGTGGTGTGGTGTGACAATTAAAAAAACAAAACTCTTCATTGATTGACTGTCAAGTAGTAGATATTGAATTATTTGTTATAACCAGTTGTAGTTCGTACTTAAATAGTGAATATTAATTTAGTAATGCCTTATTCTTCTGAAGAAAGAAATGATATGCTTATTTGCCATTACGTGTCTAACAGAAATGCTAATGCTGCTTCGGAATTATATCTTTAAACTTATATGGAAAGAAGATAACCCTATGTGAGATTATTTGCCTCGAATCGAATTTAAAAAAATATGGGGCTTTTACTAAACCTTAAAATTTTCAAATTAAGGTTAACACAGAAACAGAAGAACGTGTTCTAGCTTACGTCGAATTTAAACCTACTATATCTCTTCGTGAAAGTGCGAACGAGTGCAACACTTCCAAAGATGAAGCCCACGTTATTTTGAAACTAAATAATTTTAAGCTATATCATTTTCATATAGGAAATTCATTGTATGTGAAGATTATCAGAAAAGATTACGTTTTGCTACATGGTTGATTAATGAAAGTCGAGCAAACAATCAATTCTCGAAAACCATTCTTTTTACCGATGAAGCAATATTTACAAACAACGGCATCTTCAATAGAAAAATCATATCCAATGGTCTCAAGAGAATCCTCATATTACTGTTGAGAGGAGAGATCAATATGCTTTTTCAGTAAATGTTTGGCGCAGTATTATTGGTACCAAAATCCTTGCGCCGTTTTTTTATGAATACAATTTAAATTCCGAAACGTATTTGAAAAAATTTTGGACGACATTCCGTTGAACGTAATTCAAAATTTGAATTATTTTCAACACGACGGGCCACCAGCACACAATGTGTAACACACAGTGTGTAACTATTTACAGGAACGTTTTAATAATTGGATAGGAAATCGAGGTCCAATGGCTTGGTCCCCGCGATCTCCAGACTTAACTCCCCTGGACTTTTTCTTGTGGGGTGCAATTAAAGACAAAGTGTACCGAGTAAAACCTGGTAATCTAGACGATTTAAAGATAAAATTCGTATTGCTTCATCGAATATACATTACCCAAAGTTTATTAAGTTCAAAACGAAATTTTAAAACGATGTCAAATTGTGTTCAAAATAATGGATGCATTTTAAGCACTTGTGATTAACGTTATCTCATTATAATTTTGTCAGAATACAAGCTCGTTGTAAGTTAAATTTATTTAGAACTTTTATTTTGATAATGTAATACAAAAAATTTCTTGTTGTTTTCACAAATTTAGTAGTAGAATATGAGCTTATTTTGTTATTTAAATGTTCACGGCACACTTCAATTTGTTTAATAAATATTGCAATTACCTTTTTTTTAAACTTGTGAGTTAACTAATAATATTAAACATACAAAGCTATACATTTTTGAAATCAGAAAAAAACAAGCCATCGAATGAGTCCATAGCTACCTATAGTTGCCATTTAAAAGAATGTGTTTGGGTAAATAATTACTAAAAAAAATTTTTATTAGCATTTTCCCATTTTGCGTAAAAAAATCAAAAGTCTCTCTTATAACTTTTTCGTATTTTGAATATTAAAAAAGATATAGCCGATTGAAAATTTGGACGATTTTTAGTTATTTTCAGATATCTTAGAAAGTTGGCAACAATGTTGAATTTTGTTATCGATATTTGAATTATCATGTAATTTTGCCCAACTTTGCTAATTTAACGAACTCTTTATCTCTTATAATAACAAAGATAGCCATAGAACGTGGGTAGATTCTAGACACCCGGTATACATAATTTTAAATTTCATTAAAGACGAAGAAATATGGTGGATAAAAATTAAGACAACAATCTCTGCAGGTTGAAAATATCGAAAAAATCGATACTTTCCTATAAATTTTCAAGGCATTTTTCAAAACCGTTTTTCAATCATTTACATGTTTTGAATTGAAGTACGCTGTGTATTTTTTGTAACATTTAGTGTCAATATTTACTTTTAACAGAGAGTGCACACAAATTAATTTAGAAATCAAGGTAATGCAACTACGTTTATTTAATGTGTATGAATGAAAATACAAAACAAAATTGTCTAATTGAAATCGTTAACTAGAACTCCCTTGACCTAGGACGGTTGAGTAATTATGTTTGGCTTTTGTTAGTTTCTTTGTTTAATTCCACAAAATTTGTGTCATTAAACTTAAGGCCAAATTAAGATTTGCTAATTTTTGCTATTAAAGTATCAGGTAATTATTTGCTAATTATTCAGGAAATGAACTGGTAGAATTCTTGTCAATTATATCGTATTTTAAATTGAATGTATGTACAAATCTCTTGTAAAATTTTTGTTTATTGCTGGGACAAACACATTCCTAATATTTTTATGCAGTGTTAGTTTGGTAGTGGCTACTCTAATTAAAAAGACATAAAAAAACTTTTAATACACGTGCTGCATGGTAACCAAATGCATGTAACCCAATGTTGAAAGGGGGTATGTGCATCCCATGCCAGCCGGGGAGGTACCACCACCCGTACCATGAGCTCTTTAATATTGGGTCTCCGAGTTTCTGAGCTCTGTAAGGGCTGCCGGTCACCCTTTTCTTATCCTTTATCTCTTCTCATTCTATTCTTCTTCTCGCCCTCGCTGTCTTCGTATCGCATTAAAATTCTAAAATTAAATAAAATATCGCTGTGGTTTCTATGGTAATAAGTACCAGATATAAAACCTACAACGCGCGGATGTCTGGGAGGGCAGCGACCTCGGTCATCGAAAGTACTCTCTTTCGGATTCATTATTGTAAATCTGCGATATCAGGTCTAATTTTAATGCAGTTCACCAACACCTTGATCAATTAGACCTGCAATTTCCTCAATACAATCTTCACTCTAACTTTCAATACAAAAGAGGAGTGTCTTCCTATCCCAAAGATAACGTTGCTTGCAAGAGAACTTCTTCTTTGGAGAATAAAACATTCGACGTGATCTGGTTCAAACATTCTGGTGCTAATTCAAATAATTAGCTTTTGGGTTTTGAATGATACACATTTTTATATTTATACAAATATATACGTTTCGATAACAATTACAATTATCATCCTAAGTAACTGTGTTACCTTCAAGAATTGTTTAACATATTACAACTGCTGAGGACGATAACTGTAATTGTCATCGAAACGTATAAATTTGTATGAATATAAATGTACAAATATATACCATTAAAAACTCAAAAGCTAAGTATTTGAATTATGTGTAATAATGGTGGTCCTAAATTTGTGAAATTCTACTGTTTCCTAATGACAGTAACTTTCAAAACTTCTACGATTACCTTAGTTTGAACTTTGACTATTTTCTGTCTCAGTTACCATCCTGCGATATCTCAATTCTGGGGGATTTCATAACTCTAATTGGCTTGAATATTCATCTACTATTAATCCAACGGGTCATATTGCAGAAACATTTACTACTTCATGTGATCTCATACAAATGATTTCTGAACCCACAAGAGCCTCTGGTAATCGTAACCATACTCCATATCCTTTAGATCTCTTTCTAACACCAAACCCACTTGTTTAGAAAACTTCAGTTCTTTCCCCACTGAGTCTACCTCACCATTCCTATAACTTTGTGGTGTATTAAGTCAACCAAATGGAATGATTTGCGGAATTTCTTTGCAACCTTTCCATGGCGTGAATACTATTTTACTCTTTTAGTATCTGAAGTCATCCCCATGGATGTTATGCATTCCCAAAGAACGAAATCATACAGGTAATTCTCGTTTCCAAGCCTGATTCAATAAGGCTTGTGCTGATGCAATATCTTTGAAAAATAAATCTTATAATAAATGGAAATCTAATAAAACGTTGGTGCTAGTAATACCTGCAAAAGTGCTATCACTAAACCTAAAAAGTTATTTGAACAACGAACATGCATTAAACTAGCCACATCTCTTTTGGACAGTCGTAAATTCTGGTCTTTAGCTAAAGCCATCAGTAAAAACTTGGATACATCTTCATTTCTTCCCATGACATACTTTGACCGATCTGTAGTTGTCGATTCTGTATACAAAGCTCTTCTTCATACGCTATGAAACCAATTCATTATCGGTACAAGCTCCTAGAATCGAACATCAGTACACTTAATCTGAATAAGGAGACTGGCTCATACGATTGCTATTGTCTTAAAAATGTTCCCCCGAACTTGTACCAGTCCTATCTATGCTCTATTCGACCTCTGTCTTCTGGGAAATTTCCTTTATCATGGAAAAAGCCATTAATCAGCAAATGTTCTCTTTCCTTGAAAGTAACAAACTCCTTAGTTACCATCAGTATGGTTATAGGCAGAGTCATTCAACAGATGGTGTTCTTTCATATGTGATCCAAACTTGGAACAATACATTAGAACAATCTGGTGAAACAGTTGTAATCTGTCTATATATCTCAAAAGCATTTGCCAAGTTTGGCGTAAGTGTTTACTTGCCAAATTCACCTCGTTTGGATTAAATGATACGCTCATCAACTGGGTGCCTCCTTTCCGTGATAAAAGACAAATCCGTGTCGTAGATATTGGCTTTTTTTCAAAACAAGCGGGCATTTTTTCTGATATTCATAAACGATCTCATTTCTTCAACGACTAATCCGGTCTATTGATTTCCTGCCTCTTCATTGTAGTTCATCTCAGTCTAGTCATAATGGTAATACACCTATCTCAAATCATGATATTAATGCTTAAATGGCAATTTCAGTCAACAAAGACATTCAACGTATCCATAAAAGGGGAAGTAATAATCTAATTAAATTTAAGTTAATAAAACTATGTGTTGCGTTGTGGCCGCCAAAAAAATCGATTATTTTGTTTTGTGAGTATGAATGGCTGAGATCTTTAGTTTTCGTGCTCTTTTACTATGTTGCAAATAACTGTATCTTAAAATCTATCACGGATTGACCATCTTCTGTCAGCTATTAAAGTAGCTGCTCGCTGCTCCCCAAAACGTTCTCTACATCGTTGATCGTATTAAAAAAAGAGCGATTAAGCTTATAAATGACCCGTCCTTAACTTCTGACATACAGTCCCTTGAACATAGAAAAATCATTTCAGTTCTTTCTTTGTACTATTGATATTACAATGGCTATTACGCAGCGGCATTACATTTTTTGATGCCATCTCGGGCCACCTTTGCTAGGAATACCCGGTTCACCCATTCACATCATCCATATGCAGTACAAATCTCCACTTGTACCAAACGAGCGTAATCCACATCCTTCGACACGGCTTCTGAACTCTGGAATGATCTCCCTACTTCCTGTTTTCCTCTCACATATGATATGAAAAAGTAAGGTAGTCGTTCTCTTAGCAATTTAATATCACGCTATCCATCCTCCTAAGTGTTCCTGGATGCTTTAGCACGTTAGGCTAAGCTTAACTTTGACAGGACCACAATTATTTAAAAAAATGTGTTCGTATGTCTACAGGGTGAGCACAAGTTAGGTTTTTGTAAATAACCCATCTATAATGTTTTTTATCAATTATCGCTCTCATTGAAATCTTCATCTAGTTGTGTTCAAAGCCTTGGAATTTATAATTCTTTTTTTTAATTTTGACAATTGTACTGGTAACTTTAAAACCAGGAATACTAAATGGTTTGGGTTAATTTGATGAAATCTAACACATGGTTTCCCAATACTATCCTACGAGTTTAATAATTTAAGAAAAACGTACAATTATTATATAGGTTCAGTCATAAGCAATGAAATTTTCAGCATTTTCAAATGGAACTCCATATAGGGTGTCCCACCAGGAAGGGCCCCGCTCGATATATGGAAAAGTACGTGTAGGGTGATTTTGAAAATTTTTTTATTTACAAAGGTCAGTGGGGCCTACCTTTTCAAAATATTTTCACTTTTCTTACACTTCCGGTATAACCGGAAGTCGGCACCAAGTTGCTTATTTTAAAATGGAACGCTGTGTATATTATTGCAGTTTTAGATTCTACGTTAAATTTTAAGTTAACTTTTGTGTAAAGTTGTCTATACCTATATTCAGTTATTTTCGAGATATCTCCATTTTTAAGAAAAAAAATGACAGTTACAGCACCATATTAAAAATGTTGAACCTTGGACAGTTGATGACTTTTAGTTACAATATTTGCAACAATAATGGTTTAGACATCGCTACATCTGAAAATGATCGCATAATATCTGAAGAACATACAGAGCCCTCAAAATTTATAAACCAATTTAAAAAGTTAAGAAGTTACAAAACCTGATTTTATTCAAATGGAACACCCTGTATATTTTTGCAGTTTTGAATTCTACGTTCAATTTTAAGTCAACTTTGTGTAAAGTTGGATATACCTAAATTTAGTTATTTTCGAGAGATCTCCATTATTAAGAAAAAAAGTGACAGTTACAGCACCATATTAAAAATGTTGAATCTTGAACAGTTGATGACTTTTAATTACAATATTTGCAACAGTAATGTTTTAGACATCGCTACATCTATAACTGATTCCATAATGTCTGAGGAACATACAGGGCTCTCAAAATTTATAAGCCAATTTAAAAAGGTGAGAACTTACAAAGTTTGATTTTATCAAACGCAACACCCAGTATATTATTTTTTTAAGAAGAATTAAATTCTGAATCGAATGATATAAATTTGTACGTACCTATCTTTTAAAGTAATTTAAAATAGCTAAGTTTTCTAGAAACTAAATACCAGAAACACAAGTAGTTAAAACAGGAAAATAATTTGATAAACAAAAATTAAAAAAATATGTATTCAATACATGTTCAAAATTTTGGCCTTCGATCTCTAAACATTTTTCGCATTCAAAATTAAATTAAATTCTGAATCTAATGACATAAATTTGTATGAACGGATGCGGCCACGAAAAAGTTACCAGTTATATTTATCTAGCAATCGTTTTTTGAAATTTTTGAATAGAGCGAAAGGACTTTTTATGTCAATATTACGTTCGTTTACAGTGGCGTATCATAATGAAATTAATTAATGTCAGAGTGACAGCGTATGGTGATAGCAATTTCATTTTAATCAAGTACGTACGCCAATGATTTTCTGTTGAATTACAGCAGAAAAATGATAGTGGTAACTTTTCCCTGGCCGCAATTGTACCTATCTTTTAGGATTTCCCAGTTACAGCGAATTTTGTTATAAAAACGTGAAAAAACTGAAGTATTTCATTTTGCGAAGTAGGCTGAAAAAATAAAACAATTTAATTGGTGTTGAATGTCAAATTTGTTGTTAGAAGTTGCGTCAGTATTGTTTGCATCCACAAACGTGTTAAAAATGCTGCCATCAGGATTAAATTATATTTACGAAGATTATTTGTAATTTATGGATGCAATTTATGATCGATATCCTCATAAACAGAAACTATAACGACATGCTGTAAGACGCATCATCGATAATTGTAAAAATTTTGGTACTACTAAAAGAGGTATCCAAGAATTGTTGATGACGAAAATATAAAAATAGTGTTTCAAGGGTACTTTCGAGCTTTTACAATGGTGTCATTAAGACAAGCGGCTCTGGAGTCTGGTTTGCCTAAAAGCTCAATACATAGAATTTTAAGGAAAAACAATTTTCACTAATTGTCGATATGTATGGTACAACAGCTAAAAGAAATCGATTAATCACCCTCTCCAAGCCACTTTCTATGACCAATGGATTGATAATGACGGGCCTTTTTTGTGGCCTCCACGATCTCCCGATCTAACCGTTTTAGATTATTTCATTTGGGGAGCTATAAAATATAAGGTCTACGAAACGCCATTAACAACAATGGATGACTGCATGCAGAGAGTAAGGAATGCATTTCGGAATCTGTCCCAAGACTCCATTAAACGTGCATACTGAGTTAATTCGTAGATGCGCAGATCAAAATTTTGAACATTTATTGAATTAATATTTTTTTAATTTTTGTTTATCAAGTTATTTTCCTGTTATAACTACTTGTGTTTCTTTTATTTAGTTATTGAAAACTTAGTTATTTTAAATTACTATCTCATTTCATACAATTATTGGTATAACTCGCTAATATCACAGAATGTCTTTCTATGTATTATTTTCATCATCAGCAATCTGTTTTCTCCTTTGAATGCCTACTTTCACATTGTAAATAAATTAAAAATAAGTTTAAATAGTCTTTACGTGTGTTACTTATTTTAACTCAAATCAAGTACTTCAGTTCTTACAGTTCTTTCGACCGTAAAATAGTATACTGGGTGTTCCATTTTTAAACTGAGTTATCAATTTTGATATTATGCAATCATTTTCAGATGTAGCGATGTCTAAACCATTACTGTTGAAAATATTGTAATTAAAAGTCATCCATTGTTCAAGATTCAACAGTTTTAATATGTTGTCGTAACTGTCACTTTTTTCTTAAAAATGGATATATCTCGAACATAACTGAATTTAGGTATAGACAACTTTACACAAAGTTTACTTAAAATTGAACGTAGAATCCAAAACTACAAAAATATACAGGCTGTTCCATTTTAAAAAATCAAGTTTTATAACTTCCTAACTTTTAAATTGGTTTATAAATTTTGAGGGGCTGTATGTTCCTCAGACATTATGCAGTCATTTTCATATGTAGCGATGTCTAAACCATTACTCTTGCAAATATTGTAATTAAAAGTAACCCACTGTCAAAGATTCCACATTTTTAATATGGTGCTGTAACTGTCATTTTTTTCTTAAGAATGGAGATATCTCGAAAGTAACTGAATTTAGGTATAGACAACTTTACACAAAATTGACTTACAATTCAACCTAGAATCCAAAAACTGCATAAATATACAGGGTGTTCCACTTAAAATGAACAAGTTGGTGTAGACTTCCGGTTACACCGGAAGTGCCAGAAACGTGTTTTGAAAAGGTAGGCCCCACTGACCTTTGTAAACAACCAAATACGTTATACCCTATACGTACTTTTCCATGTATCGATCGCGGCCCTTTCCGGTGGGACACCCTGCATATGTATTTCCCATAAACATGTTTATCTTTTTTTAACATTATCTTACACTTAAAATGTATATTTTTAAAAGTATTTCAATTTCCAAAAGTGAATTCCGATATTTTAATAAGTCTCGTTATGTATGACCCAAAATGTAGAATCATTAAACGGTGTGTTGTGCAACTCAAAACAGTGGGAGCGCTGTTGTCCTCGATTTTCTTTCAGGTGTCTGTGTATTTATTTGCCTTTGCATAATATAACTCAGTCCCTAAACTACCTGCCACCTTCGGAATTTCGATATAGATTATTTATTCTTGTTGTACCAAGCATAAATACTTTTCCAAACTTAGAAGAGAAGAGAAGTGAAAGATACAAAATACTTTGCTTAATTAATTTACTGATGATACTAAAATTCGATTAGAAAACAACAAATGTTGGTCTCTTAAGAATAGTCTCGACAATCTATATGTTAAATTTCGTCGCATTAACGCAAAACATGTCAGATCTGTGATTTTTAATAACTAGTGTCAAATTTTGCAGAAAGAAATTATGAATTGAGAAGATGTTTACCAAGTCAAAACATTTTGTAGCTAGGTAGATAGTCTAATAAGACGTGATACGTGATGTTACACGGCTGCCACTACTGGGTAAGAAACCTAGAGCTTTTCTCAACCATCTACAATGTGTATTTCTAACTCATAAGTGTAATTAATTTATTTCAAACTCACATAATTGGTAAGACATTCGCAAATGTTATTTTCACTCAGAATATCAGAGATATAAAGTGTAAATTTGTATTAAAAACCTTGTTCCCTCGTATCTCTTTAAGTATTTTTTTAGTTTCGGTGAGTATCTACTAAATTAAAAACAGAAATTTATTATAGCAGACGATTATAGGGCATTTTCACATCGAATGCCACATTTTGATTTATGAGTGGCATTAGTCACGAGTGTATTATCTTTAACGAAATGTTTATTTCCCTTTATCATCGTGTATAATTTTCTATTTTGTTTTTCTGGTACGCAAATGATTAAATGTGCTTGGAATTGTCAAATTTTTCGTAAACCTCAAATGCAAATTGGATTGTATATATGAATAGACAAAAAAATTTTCTACGTTTATTCAAAAAGTGAATACTTTTTGCATCATTTTTAGTGTAAGAAGTTATCGTTTAAAGCACTAGTTCAATAAAAATTTTGTTGCCCAAAGGAATCGTTGGACAAACGTACGTCGCGTGCAGTAAACACGTTTTTGTCTTGTTACATAAATAACTATTATCTATACTGTGGTTAAAGCATGACCTTAGCAACATATTCGAGTATACAATATTGTATATACACCGCAAGCACAAAAAAAGTACATTTATTCTACAAAAGATACTCAGCAGCGTACATGTTAATATGCCCTGAAGTATTTTCATTTCAACCAAAATGATGGTCTTCCAATAAAACGTTAAAAAATCAATGCATTCATTTATTTTTGCAATTTCTGTTTTAATAATTGTTTAGCAACTTATAACAAGAACTCTCATTTACGAGGCTACGTACCACATTGTACGAAAGTGGTGGTATTACACCTAAATCTAAACGTCCCCGTAACAGTAACAGTAACAATGCAGGACTTGGAATAAGCAATACTTCAACAGATAAAGGGAGATCCTTCCATCATTCCAAATTAAACTTTAGGTGCAATTAAGTTCAAATTTGGAGATTTTTGTATGTTTATCTATCACGCCCATGTTGCGTGCTAGAGGTAGTAATATTACTGTTCAACCAGGATTCGATTTTATTAGGTATTATTTACATAACAGTTGAATAGCAAACTTGGCCAACTCGATCTGTGGACATTGTAAGGAACTAACTTTTGATATCGTTACTTCTGTTAAGATCTTGAATTTTTTTGTCATTCATATATTACGCGTTATTTTAGACCGTACGTATAATTATATTATGTCATTGCCGTTAATTGACCCCATCTACTTATTGTTTGGTGTGCAACTCAATTCATATCTCTGGATGAGCTTGCGTGAGGCGTTATTTTCTTTGTACGTTGCCTTCCTCAATGTATACCAGAAGAACGTCTTCAGCAACTTGTTTATTTTTTTATGCTGCACCACTTTTTAAACGTTTCATATTCTTTCTCATACCTCTGCCTTGATTTGTTTGGAAGTAACTCCACCACAGCAACCGTTGCAACTTCCGTTATATTCATTTCAACATCCATTTCACAATCAAAATCACTTAGGGACATCGTTATTTATTGAAAATTCTCAAAAAGTAAAGGAAAGGAAACACCAAACCGCAAAAATTTTTTCACTAATTTTTAGTTTTATTTATTTGTCGTTACGACAACACGCTTTTAATTGTTGATATACATTTGTCAAAGCTCTCTGATTAATTCAATTCTATTTTTTTAAATAATTTTAACAATGTCTAATAATTTTCAAAACGATTTCAGAAAAAATATAATACATCACGCAGCATGAAAGTGTTTTTGTTTGACTCGGAGGCGTTGAAAAAATACTCAGATGCAAGCGCATCCACGTCCAACAAAATGCCACTTTCATGCCGTGTAATGTAATATACTATTATTAAGTGAAAAACTAGATAAAATTGTTTTGCAAATATCAGAGTAAAGTTAATCTTATTAAGTTGAACTAAATTTGAACAGGCATTCCGTTATTTTAGTATCTTGTAATATAAAGGCAAACAAACTAAAAGTGCATTAACCTGCACCAATACCGGTTTTGTTAACGTAGATCCTGAATTCGAATTATCACATTGAACTATTCATTTAGGTTAAATCTAAATTTTCATTTTGAAATAATTTCTCGTGAAGATAGGTTACATTTTGTTTTAAGTATTAAATTTTTCGCTTCCACAAGGTTTATGCACTTATTCTCACATATCCTTTTAAATTACAACTTAACTTGCCAGTAGACTCATTTCCTTTTTAAATTCTTTTAATCTAATCTTCAATAATCAACACGATTTCTGTAAGAACCGTTCAACAGAAACGGCATTATTGAATTTAATCGAGGATATCTTAAAATTACTTGATCAAAAACTGAGAGTTATTGGAACTTTCTGCGATCTGAGCAAAGCTTTTGATAACGTTGATTATAAAACTCTATAAAATAAACTAGAATTCAATCGGTGTGTGAGGAATTTGGTTAGATTGGGTTCAATCCTATCTACATGCTCGATCTCAGATAGTTTCCATAAATGGAACCTTGTTGGGACCCAGAGTGCTTACCAGAGGTGTCCTGCAGGGCTCTACACTGCGCCCCATTTTGTTCATTGTTTACATTAATGACGTATCCATTGATTTGAAATCTGATAAAATCTTAATGTACGCAGACGATACCACATTTATAACTTACAGTAAAAGTAACTAAAAATTAATTTACAAAACTAATAATGCCTGTTCTGATATAGTAGAGAGGTGTAATCGTTAATATTAAATAATTCCAAAACGCATTACATATATTTTCACACAAAACAAAGCGAAGATTTTTTCGAAGAAATTATAATTATTGATAATGAAAAATTGGAACAAAAACACGTTACAATATGTTTAGGTGTTACTATTAATTGTAATCTTGACTGGAAAGTCACATAGACGGAGTGTGTAAACAAGTCAGCAATCGATCTTTGTGTTAAGAAAATTAAGTGTTTTGTGACTTAAAGACTTGATCCACTTACTATATATATATATATATATATATATATATATATATATATATATATATATATATATATATATATATATATATATATATATAGTCAGTATATATATATATAGATTTTAACGTCTTGCCGACCAAGGTCTGAAGGCATGGGTTGCTGGATGATACTTTGTATTTACCTACTATACGCAAATACTTAACATAAGGGAAAATAATGGCGTTTTTCCTTATTTAGCAAATGCACCAGCTGTAGAAATTTTCAATTTTTTTCTTGTGCAGTGCGGAATTCGAAAAAAATAAAACTTGTTTTTGTCACCATTTAGCGAACACGTGTATTTTTTATACTACTATCATACCTGACTTTGTGTAGTCAGCTTTTATGACTAAAAATGAGGAAAAACGTGTATGTCCTAAAGCGGCTCTTTACTGCTATTCTGTGTTAATTCAGAAAGATAACACATCATTATGAAAGGTAATCGGTGCTACGTGTTTTCACTTCTATTATGTTTCGTACCTGATAAAAAAATAAATTGATGTACCACAGTAACGAGCCATTTCAAGATATATATTTTTATCCTAACTTTTAATGTATCAGCTTTGTTTTATTATTTTTGTGAATAAAAAATTTGAATAGCTGTACCACAGTAATACACACTGATACATATAATACGCTTTTTCCCTTATCTTTAATCGTAGAATTTGAAAACATAGTTAGTCCACCTTTTTTGTTACATCCTGTATTATATATATATATATATATATATATATATATATATATATATATATATATATATATATATATATATATCACACACACACACGCACACAAAGTGACGTCAGAGACCGTAAGGTGTGTGCTCCTACATACGTTAATTACCCTATGAAAAGTACAATTACATTCACTTCGTTTATACTTTTTGTCGCCCTCGAGTTAGATATCAAAACAAAATTGTGGATGAAATTGTCGTAGAATTTTTTTTTAATATTAGTATATTTGGATATCATATGTAGGATTTTAAATTAATATTTCTTCTTCGTATCTTGTAGTTCATTTTGGATAAAGTTGTTAATGGGGAGAGTACAGGGGGTTTATTTGAGTAATAGTGTTCCTTATTGAAAAACAAGATGTATGCCCCTCGATTTTAGGTATCAGGTCTGTGTTTTTCTTGGGAAACATCCATTGTGCAGTTTTGTGTTTCGATTAGTTAGTTAAAGTTAGATTGTGCCGAGAACAGGTCGAAAATTGTTGGACGAGTGATGTAGTCATCGGGCGAACAGAGTTTGCCTACGTTCTACCCTGATTATTTGAAAATATCGTGAGGAAATCAGCCCGTTCACCTTGTGCGGACTATAGGAAGAATTAATCGGTCTCGGGGAAATTTGTGTGTTGTTGTTCGTCGGTTAGTAGTAACATTTTCGTTTCGATTGAAGTGGAATAGTGTTCATTTTAGTGATTTCCTAATTTTTGGAGTAAAATCGCGATTAGGCGGATTGTGCTATTCTGTAGTTTGATAAATTTGTTTTCGATCGAGAAAGTACATCACAGTGCACCTACATCCTGTTCAGATAGATAAAATTGCTGTAAATACATCGCTACAATAAAAGACAAATATAGTTGTATACAAAAATTAATGTTTGTGTAGATAAATTCAGGTGAAGCAGTTATTAAATCACCTGGTCTTGGCTTAAATATGTTCGCCATTAAATTTGCGTATATAAGTAGAAAGATCCGATTGGTGAAATTGACAATAGAAAAGCTGTCGAGTCCTGCAGGGCCGTGTCCACAGGAAGAGATCAAAGAGTATAGACGCCCTTCAAGCGATTGATATAATTTTACCGAAGTGTATTCAACCGTTTCTGGGAATATTACATATTGGGTGCTATTTTTTAATTTTTATTACTGTATAGTAATATTTACATCCGAAAATTTGTCAATTTATGTTTTCTACATTATCATTATACCAATAAGGTGGTAATTAAAATTAAGGTATTACTAAGGTTGATGACCTTAGGAATTCTGAACCTTGCAAGTTTTATCCCGATGTTTACATTTAATATTTAAACTTTTACGTAAGAATGGTCGCATAGTAAGTATATTTATTTGTTTTTGATTAGATAACACTTGTACAGATACAGTTTATCTTTCACTTCATTGCAGAACATTTTTGAAACAATTGGTAAGAAGGATGGCAACACACTGTTTGACGATTTAATTCTATATAGATTCCACAATAAACAATGAACATGATGTCATTATGGATTTATATTTCCAAACCTTTTGCGTTTCTCGACTCTGCTGACTTGAACTCCGAAAGCAGTCTTTGTAGATCATCAGTTTCCTTAGTCAATACTGTGACACATACTACAAGAATTTTAGATACATTTTCTTTAGTAGGCACTTGCATTTAAAACAGTATTCACTATCGAAATAGTTGAATGTGCCAGCATGCATTTTGGAAATGTTGTGTGATGGAGAAATGTATGCTGATATGGTAATAAACCTGGTGACCATTGCCTTTCACATGGAACAATAATGCGCTGGGTTGTAGCATTAAGAGAGAAAGAATAGGCGAAAGACGAACAACGAGCAGGAAGACTAATTTCACACGCCACTCTAGAAAATTTCCAGATTTACAGGTTCGACTAATTGGACACAGCGTTCGTTACGATTTGGGTATGAAAAATTTCCAAAATGGATTCCTAACACGTCGGTGCCGACGTTGATAATAACAGACCCAATCCAGAACCGTCAGTGTGTAAAATTGGTGTTGGGCCAATCTGAATATTTTTAGAACTTATTTGTGCTTTTATTTTATGACTTGTTTTTGCCTGTTTTTTCGTCATTTTTTCTTGTACCATCCGTAGTACATCAGGGCTACGGGAGTAGTTTCCTATTCATAGCCGTCATGTACCACTTATGGCACAAGTGGTAATAATGAGATATTCACTCTGTATTCTTTCTTTCAGATTTTGAATACGCAATAAGTAGTAAATGATGACGTCAAGAGGTAAAAAAAATCGTGTCCTTGGTGCAGTCCGAGTCTACTAGTGACTTTTCAGTGACAGTGCATATACAAAGTGACTTTACCGGACATAGTTCATCGCCAGTGCTGGAAAACGATTTCACAAATGAGTATTTACTTGCTTGGACCTCCCTCGACCATAATAGATGTGGCAGGTCCATGGTCGACCATAACTGATGTAGCTGGTCCTTCATCCACTCGAAGAGGAAGAATCTGACCCTGAACTATATTTAGACTCTGAGTACGAATACGTTCCTTCTGATACGTCAGATTCCAAAGATGTTGACGGTGCCATTCAGAGACAAATGGTACTAGAAGACTCTAGGTCATGTAACCTTGATGAAGACAGCAGCGACAATGAAAATAATATTGTTAGGACACCTGCTTGTCGTTGTAACGTTCGTAAGAAAAGTGGGGACCACATCATAATACCCAAGGCAAATTATCTAATCCATACAAAATATACCGACAGTTCATAACGGATGATGTTCTTGACATGATTGTCAAGGATATGCTACTGAATACATCCGAACGCACCATCTTCGATCACGATCATTCGTTCGTAAGTGGAAAGAAACCAATCGCAATAAAATAAGAACATTTTTAGGCATTCTTATGATTATGGGTATTTGTCCTTTACCAAAAATGCGTCTGTATTGGAGTAAAAGTGATATGTTTGGAGACAATCTAATCCGAAAAAGATTTCAGCGAGATAGATTTGATTGTCTACTAAAATTTATACATTTTTCAAATAACGCAGATCCAACAGCACATATTGGTAGATTATTTAAACTAAAACAAATTATTGAACTTATTCGTCAGTAATATAAAAAAATTCTAGTTCCTGGTGAAAATATAGTAATTGAAGAAATTGTTGTGTCATGGAGTCCCCTCCATGGCAGATTAGTTTTTCGTCAATATCTTCCCAAGAAATATGGAGTTAATGTGTATAAAATTTGTACTGCAGATAGCTATACTTGTAGCTTTCAAGTATATGCTGGAAAACATGGCTCTCCTCCATCTTACCATGGCCACACGTACGATGTTTGCATGACCTTATTAAATGGACTCATAAATGAAGGCCGAAATGTTGTATGTGGATAACTATTATTCTAGCATTCAATTGTCTAAAGATCTTTTTAATCTGAAAACATCTTTGTGGTACTCTTAAACCAAAATGACAGGGCAATCCTCCCAGTGTAATTAATAAGAAATTACGAAAAGGGGAAATACATGGGAAACAAAAGGAAAGTGGAATTCGGGTGCTGAAATGGATAAATAAGAGACCAGTGCAAATGATTTCTACTGTACCCTGTCAGAAAGTAGAACTGGAAACCTTACTAACAAAGAGGGGCAAAGAAGTACGGAGACCTTTGGCTGTTAATGCATACAACAACGCCAAAAAATGAGATTTATCAGACTAGATGTCTGGGTATTAGATGCTACTTAGAAAAAGCATTAAGTGGTATAAAAAGGTTGTAATTGAAGCACTCCTTGGTACTAGTGTCGTGAATACATGGGTTGTCTACAATAAACATAGCACGAATAAAACTGTTGATATGCTTAATTTCCGGCAGCAAATTATTACAGGATTGCTCAGTTCTGAAGTAGATATTCAAAACATAGAGAACATAGAAACCGACGCGGAAAATAGACCTCGTACTCCTCCGCACTCCAGGAAACGGCCACGTTGAAATACCTCTAGTGTTATAAACAATCACAAGATGACGAAATATGATGGGAAAGGTAGCAAATTCAGGAAAAGGTGTTTGTTATGCTACGAGAGAATAAAAATCGGGATGGATACAAAGAAGCTACAAAAAAAAAGCCAAAAGAGTTTGCATATATTGTAAGGACTGTCCTGACTACGCCCCATTGTGTTTACCTTGTTTTAAGGAAAAACATTCCTAGTTGAATTTAGTTAATTGTTGTTTCCTTGCTGTTTTTTTTTTGTTACATAGACATTATCTTTTGACAATAAAACATTTTATACTTTCTGTATCATTACCTTTATTACATTACAACCGCCATTGTTGATACTCAATACCGAAACGATTGTACCTGGGGGTATGTATACCTCTATAACAACCGTACACTCAATAACAGAATCTTGCTAATAACCATAGTAAATTTAGAACGTATAGAAAATGCAATACGCACATATCCATTTATGACCACGCGCGGCCTTAAGGAAATGTGCACTTGTACCACAAATGGTACAGGTCGGTGCCAACGTGTTAATCCGTTAATGCTGATCACGTCCTAAAAGCGGTCACTTTCAAGACGATTTGCCTTCATTTTCGATATGGATAAACACATGTCTATCGTTAACATCAGTTAAAGGAATAGAAAAATTGAGTTTTTCGCCCAAAGAACTCAGTGTTCAAAAATTATTTTTTCTTTTGTCTATTTTTGGGAAAGCATGACGTAATAGTAATTGATTTTTTAAAACAAGGGCTAACTAAACTGGGAGGATTATTATAACTTCGATAAGGGTTTCCAAAGGTTAGCGTTTCCTTCAATACAGTGCACCTACCCATAAGTCAATGATTACGAAACAGAAACTTAATAAAATTGGGTTTGAATTAATCGATAATTCTACATATTTGACGGATCCCTTCCAATCGGATTATAACCTCTATCCAAAATTGAAAAAAATGGAATTTCCCACAAATGAAGTAGACAAACATTTTTTTTTCAAAGCGTATAGGTATGATCGTTATATGAACTGTATAACGTTGAAGAAAAACTATGTTGAATAAGTAAATATTTCTTTGTTACGCTAATAGTTACTTCATACAAGTAATCAGACGTTATGCAAGCTTAAGGTCCGTTTATGCATAGTCGGGTTAACGTAAAAACACGTGTTGTCTAAAGGAAGACTTTTATACTGCTTTATTTACTTACATGTGATAATTACGTTTCAGACTTTAAACTGCTGTTAACACACGAATTGTTTTTATTCCAAGGCGAGATGGCGAGATAGGTATATAAGACTGTAATACTCTAAAACTATCGTGGGAATTCACCTCGGATCGAGGTTAAGTTGGGGGTCTTCGAGTTACATTTTTGTCTTATTAATGGTAAATCATTTGTAGTTCTTCGTTTCATATTTATGTATCCACACGGATGCAATTAAATATACGATTAGTGTTAAACCTTCAAGTTTGTACTTTAACCAAATTTAATCACATTAATAATATGACGTAAGTAGTAAACAAATAAATAGTTCAATATTGTAAATTATACAAGAGTGTTGTATCTACTTACAGCGTTACTTAGGTTAATGCAAACCTATTGAAAACGTGCGTTTATAATTCTTTAAGCATTGTTAAAATAAATGTTTGGTAAATATTTAAAGGTTATACTACGAATTACATATAAACGGGAAGACATGCGACTAATTAAATCTTAGTGTTACGTTCTTTAGTGACAATAAAAAAATACTTACTAGATAATATAAACTGTATAATATCCAAAAGTAACATCACAGTGAACAGTCGACTGCTATAAGTCATGATTGCAACTACTGTAGCTTACGATTGTGTTTTATATAAACTTGTTTCTGGAAACAACGTTATCACAGCTTTGTAAAAAACAATTGTAATAGGGGAAACCTATTACATATATATGTTTTTATCGCTGTTGGAATGATCAAAAGGAAAAGTGAACATGATTTCAAACTTATTTGACTCTGACGTTGAGGTGTAATTCCCATAGATAAATGTAAAAGCCTGTAATTTGGCGCTGGCCCCTCCATTCAAACTATATGTTGTGGCTGTATAAGATCCATTGTATAGTTTATAGTATAGGATTTCTAATAAATGTCATGGAAAGGTATAAATAGCCGTCAAATTAAACATAATCTCTAAGAGTGAGTATCACAAGGTAATCTACTAGGTAGAATTTTGTTCCACTTCATCAGGGGCTTATTTACGATTATACAGCATCCTGTTTAGATATCACGAAACATATGTTTGTGTTATATACACTGTGTCTGAATTACTATGTACAGTATTGGTAACTTGATTATTTTTAAAGGTATGTAGATAGACAATTTTTCGAAATTTTGTGCAACATTCCGGCATGGTTTCGACGTTTATGTATCAAGTTTAGTTATGTTAATTGAGTTATATAATTTTTAAATCTAATATTTTTCAAACTTGTACATTATTAGAACATTTGTCACGAACAAAATAATATCATCATAAAGGTTTGAGTTATCAGCTTTAACTGCACTTTTCTTGTGAGGTCCGTGATGTTTTTCAAATGAGTTTTAGGTGGTAGGACAAAGATTTAATGATGTACCACATGTCAACATCTTTTATTATTTTAATAAAATAAATTAAAACTACTTTTCGGTTGAATAGTAGTTGGCCATGGAATATTTTCACAGTTATTTTAATTAATCACAACGTTACAAACTAATATTGTAAAAGACGCTTTTAATCTAGTAAATGGAACTGCAGAAACAAAAAAGCAAGCAGATATGCTAGAACTTTATCACACGTCCATTTTATTTTTGGTTTGACCCCTTTTAAAACAATACAATTAATCAAAACACACACAAATGATACCAAAAACCAAATACTAATTATTCCTATATTCTACCCTCTAAACTTTCTAAGACTAGAAAATCAGTGGATGACAAACACACTAGAACAGTGATAGGTGATAGAATAATAAACAAGAAACAATAACAAACATTAGGCCTTACTTGAGTCGTTCAATATGCTGGACATAAGCGGAAACAAACCACATTTTTGGCGAGGAAAGTGCCTCGAGGCAACCGTTCGTTGATATTTCCTTTATTTTTCAACTAAATTCGAATCATACGGAAATTTCAAAATCTATTTTAAAATCGTAAAAACCTATGTTGTATGACATAAACACAAACAAATATAAAACAGAGAATGTGAAAATATTAAGGGTGTTTAGTTAACTTTAAAGTCCTTATACTTTTTCATATAAATTTGAATGCTCACAGCTCACAACTTATCTACCAGACATGGATCAATAATTTTGTGAGCGATAGTCAACAATAATACTTACTTCCTACTAAATTCATATTATTTAATGTCTATTTCTTATGATAAAATAGATTTTTAACAACATTTATAAAACCTTCCATGATTATGCAGGTGTAGAAGCTTATGCAATCGGCTTTTTTTCACTAACGCTAAATCGTTAGTGGGTGAGAAGATGGAAGAGTGGGTATGTGGGTTAATTAGGTTTGGGTGGGTGGAGACGTGCATGGTGTGGGTGAGAGTGTAAGTGTCAGTGAATGGGTGTGGGTGAGCGAGTGCGAGTGCACGTGTGCGCATGGGTGTGTACGCGTATGTGGTTGCGTGTGCGTGTGTATTTATGTGCGAGTGCGAGTCTCCGTGTCCAACTCCGTGTCTGCGTCTACGGCTATGTCTGCGCCTGCGCCCTCGTGTCTGTGTCTGTATATATGTCTGTATCTGAATTTCCGCTTGTGTTTGTGCCAATATCTGTGCCTGTTTCTGCGTTTATGCCTGTGTCTGCGTCTGCTTGTGCGACTGAGTGTGCACCTGCGCTTGGGTCTGTGTCTAGGTCCGCACCCATGTACGCGTCTGTGTGTTTGTGTCTATTTCTGTCTGTGCCTGTGCATGTATCTGTGGCAGTCTGTTTGCGCCTGTGTCCGTGTCTACGTCTGTGTCTGTGCATATTTGTGCTTGTGTTTGTGCCTGTGTCTGTGCCTATTGATATGTCTGTGTTTGTGTCTGTGTCTGCAACTGTGCATGTGTCTGTCTCTGCCTGTGTCTGTGCTTGTATCTGGGCCTGTGTCCGCGTCCGTGCATTTGTCTGTGTCTGTGTCTGTGTCTGTGTCTGTGTCTGTGCCCGTGTCTGTGTCTGTGTCTGTGTCTGTGTATGTGTCCGTGTCCGTGTCTGTGTCTGTGTCGGTGTCTGTGTCTGTGTCTGTGTTAGCGTCTGTGTCTGTGCCGCGTCCGTATACGTATCTGTCCCTGTCCGCGTTTCTTTGCGTATGTGTTTGTGTTTGTGTTTGTGTTTGTGTTTGTGTTTGTGTTTGTGTTTGTGTTTGTGTTTGTGTTTGTGTTTGTGTTTGTGTTTGTGTTTGTGGTTGTGTTTGCGTTTGCGTTTGTGTTTGGGTCTGTGCCTGTGTCTGTCCGTGTCTGCATACGTGCCAGTGTTTATATCTATGTCTGTGCCTATGTCCCTGCCTGTGTGTGCCTGTGCTTCAATGTCTGCCTGTATCTATGTCTGTGTCTGCCTGTGCCTGTGTATCTGACTATATATGTGTCTGTGTCTGTGCCTGTGTCTCTGCCTGTGTCTGTGCCTGTATCTGTGTCTGTGTCTGAGGCGGTGTGGGTGCGGCTGTGTCTGTGTATGTGCTTGTGCCTGTACCTGTGCCTGTGTCTGTGACTGTATCTGTGTCTGTGCCTGTGTCTATGCCTGTGCCTGTACCCGTGTCTGTGCCTGTGTCTGTGTTTGTGCCTGTGCCAGTACCTGTGCATGTATCCGTGTCTGTGTCTTTGTCTGTTCCTGTGCACGTATTGTATCTGTGCCTCGTGCCTGTGCCTGTGCGTATATATATATATATATATATATATATATATATATATATATATATATATATATATATATATATCGGGTGTCACTGAGACCATGTATCAGACCCTCATTTTTTATATTTAATATTTTATTGAAATTTGAAGCATGTACGTAAGAAAAGCCTCTGGAATTTTGGACTAAATCAAAGTTTTAATATCACTTCCGGTTCGACAGGAAGTGTCCTTGATTTTCTTATTTCAGGTAGCACTCTGCATATTTCTTCCACATTATGATTTGTCTTGACGTTCTGAGTACAACGATGTATGATAAGTCCATATTTGATTTCAAAATGGCGGTATATGGGCCATTTTAGCATTTTCGAAAAGTTGGCCATGAAAAATCAACGAATTTACAAAAAAATATATTTTAATTATGAAAACGTAAGAATGAATTATCATTTATTACCATTTATTATGTTTTTAAAATTATTTTAAATATCAATAATCTTTTTTCCGTTTTTTTCTTGATAAAACAAGCTCCTACGTTTAAATAGGGACCCATATTTTTTCATAAATAATTTCGAAGATTACTACTTATTCTTCAATGTTATGAAAAAATAAATTTTAATTATTTCTTCTGTGAAGAAATTGTCTATCAAATATCAAAATCATAAGCAGGCTGTGGAAATAAAGTACCTATAAATGAAAGACTTAAAACAATGAGATATTGATTAACAACGATTTAATCTGTAAATAAAATATGCTACAAGGGAATATTTCACACCACCCAAGTTGTTTTTCGAAATTACAGACATGTTAATAACATATATTAGTGTGAATAGAAAGTGCTACAACTTAAATTAACGTTCTGGGTGTAATTTAAGTGTAAAAACGCTGCAAATTGTATCAATACTTCCACATAAAAAATTTAAATTATGCTGTCAAAATGACATTTACACTATTTGTTGTACAGAAAAATTATAGTGACAAAACTACTCACAATTAGATCAATGTCATTTAATTTATACCAACTTAAATGCCATAAATATGGAATGGAAAAATTTAACACAACAGTATTGCAAAAACCTGGTTGCGTCTGTGCCTAGACCATTAACATTCCTGATGGAGAAGAATTGAGCTATGATTAAGTAAAGTTGTTAAAATTTTTACTAAATTCTAAAATATAATTTGTTCAAATTTATTTTTAAACAGACACCGTCAAAATATTTTAACCTCTTTTTGATAAATCGTGTTCACACTAAGTTCAAGATATTAGCAAAAAACTATTTAATTAAAGAAAATTACAAAATTATTTTCGATCAGAAATTGATTTTCTATATCGTGTGGACGGGAAAAATTGCAAATTCCCAAATTTTACCCTTTCCTCATACCCCATTCACCCCAAAAAGAATCAGTCGCTTTGGGTAGTTGACGTTTATATGTGTGCCAAATTTCAAGTATGTTAAGCCCTTCGAAAGTTATGGAGTACACACACACACGCACAGATACACACACAGACACTGGGACAAGATTTTTTTTGCTCAAATTTTGTTTTTAGACGTTTTCGAACAATTTAAAGCCATTGAACAAATAAAAAATTTTGAAAATTTTTTTAGCGATACAATACTTCCCATTTGTTGGATGTGGAAGTAAAATTGAGAAACCAGGTTATGTCGATTACGAACCTGCATGTTGAGATGGAAGTTTTCAAAATAAACCATAAGTGTGTTAGAAACTGATGTATCCATATGTAGTTTTGGTCATAGAATCCATTTCTGTTTATAGTTTTCCTGTGGGAGGTAGAATAAGTTAGATATAAGTAAATTTGTGTATAAAACTTTACATATTTGTTGAGATTTAGTTAGATTAAGAATTTTAAAAGGAACTAGGTCAAATGGTGTATCTATGGAAAGGAAATTTTGTGTAGAATTCAAAAATAATTATGTTTTTAAGATCTGTTCTCGAAAGTTATGTGTAAAATCAGTAATCTACAAATGTCTGAAAAATGATTTGCCAATCAGAATTAAGCTTCGTTATGTTTGTATAGACAAAATACTATAATTTGATTGGTTGGTAAGTAAGAATAGCACAGGAAGTTGTTATTTTTTCTTCTCATTATCTGTTAATTCCTCAAAGTGAGAATTCCTCAAAGTGAGAACATGTCACTCGGGGTGTACATGAATTCAAATTTAAAATTGATTGTGTGTTTCGTAAAACCTACAATAATGCAAGTATTAAACAATTGAAATTCTAAAATTGTCATAAGTTAACGTGAATATTTGTCCGAGTGATATGTTATCTTTAAACAATTGAAAGCAAATCATGTAAATTAATTATTTCGATTAATATAAAATTATTATGACAAAATCAACATGGTGTTGTCATTTTAATAGGATTAAAATTAAAAAGTTTCAATTGAATAAAAATCGAATGCAGATAAAATTATTGTATTTTATAATACAATAACCTTAAATTAAATTATTATATTTGATAATATAATAAATAAAATCAAAGTGCTTCTAAAAAATGTTGAAAAAAATATTTATGCAGTATACCTGTATATGCTTATACTGTAGATCTTCCACCGTTGGATCAATATTATTTATGGAATTCAAATTACTTCTGATTTGGATATTGGAACATCAATATTGAAAATTGGAGTGTATGAATCTTATATTTTTATTTGAGGTTACGTTGAGTATTATTATTGCTTATCACCTATGTGGATGTATGTAAAGGATTTAAGTAAATTATATACTAGTCTGGAAATAGTACAACCATTCATTAATTTTATAGTGATACAATATTATTTTAAAAAGCAAAGATATTTACCGAAAATATATCTTCGTTATTCTTTAGTCATGATGAAATATGTGCACAAATTCAGATTCAATGATAATCGCATGCGCGCAACATGTTATATAATTAAAGGTAATACAAGGTGATTTTATACAATTACAAATTTATTTTAAATCACAATTGATTTTATTTTTGGCAAAAGAACCCAACACAAATGTTTAATGTTTTTAATACTGAACTAATACTGAACTCTATCCCCTGAGATGCTAGTCGAGGCAATTCTATTAACAAGTTTAACATTAATTATCATAATAAATTAATGATGGGCAACGTGCTCAAGTTGTAATCAAATACATTAGAATTTATTAATGCAATTCATCTCAAAATATTTCATGGACTCAAACGTGGTGATAATTATAATTATATTAATAAATATAAATTAAAACGTTGCAAGAAATTTATGACACTTCACAGATGTCAGGTCATAATAATCATCACAATATGTAAGTATATGATTTGGATAGAAAATTTCAGATAGAAACAATCTGTCAGAATGATGCACACTTGTTATTAGTCATCACTCCGAAGGACACTTATCTTGAAGATGAAATAGTAAATTGCATTCGACGTGTAAGTTGATCAATATTTCGCTCACTTTTGCAAATCTTTAGCTCGATAGTGATCAACTTACACGTCTTATATAATAACCTACTTACTATTGTGTAGCGCATAATACAAATAAAACAAATGACTGAGAATCTATCATAAAATCCGGCTAATAAAAGAAAATACGGAATCATTAAAAATTGATGATGACAAGCAAATGGACGAAGTCTTCAAATCAATTTAAACTGAAGACACGCTGGCTCCACCATCAAAGCATTGAAATAATTGACAGCGTGATACCCACAGAAAGCGTAGCCCAGAATTTTAAGAGACGCAAAAGATCCACCTAAACCATTGCATAATTACAAATTTCCTTCTAATGACATTGGTTGACATTTCTGCGCAAATTATTGTACACGAATTGTAAGCAATGGAGAGCAAGTTGTACGAGACTAACTAGTGTACTCTCACAAACCTGCGTTTACTACTTCTGTTACAAATTTGCAAAAACCTGTAGGTGCATTATTTGAGCATTATAACGAGAATTTTTTTAAGATATTTGAGTTGCTATCTGAATTTGATCCCATTATAGAAGAGCACGTCCGTAAAGTGCTAAAAAGAAGAAACTAAAACTCACAATCTAGGGAAAAATATACAAATTGAGATAATACATATTTTGCATCGAAGTGTAAAGTCTTATATTATTGATGAAATAAAAAAAATCTAAATATTTTTCCATAATTTTAAGCTGTACTCCTGACATTTGTAAGGTAGACCAAATGGCTCTTGTAATCAGTTATGTTTTAATCAATAAATTTGACTATAATGTTGAAATTAAAGTTAATGAATGCTTTTAAGCTTCTTACCAATCAAAGATTTACAAGAAAACAAATGACTAATATTGTAATTGGAAAACTTAGTGATTAGGGATTCAATTTCAGGATATCAGACGATAGAGATATGACAGCGGGTCCAATATGAGGGGCAATAAAGCAAGAGTGCAGTCTAGATTTAAACGATATATTTCGCGAGCATTCCACTATCCGTGTAGTAGCCACTCTCTCCATGTTGTTGTTAATGATATGACAAAGCACCTTTGGAAGTCGCAAATTTCTTCAACGTTGTAGTGTCCCAAGGTACCCTATCCTTAAAAGTGTAATTCGAAATTGCAGTCAATAATTAAAAGTCTATAACATTTTTAAGAGCGTAATATTGAACTTATTCGTAATAATGCAAATTTAAGAAAAAAAATCGCTAAGGGATATATCTTGACTTTAATGACGATAACGCTACTCTTACTCAAATTATTTGTTTGCCTTACATTGACTTTCCTGGGAATAATTAAAGCATTCGAATTTACTTCCAAGTCTGATCTTGAATTGCTTTCAAAACTTAAATATGATAAAAAGAATTGGTCGTCTAGTGGTAAGCTACGCCGTGTTATGTGAATGAGATAGAATTCGATGAAACTACACAAATTAGAATTAACCAGCTTTGCGCAATCATGGTTCAACCTGTTAATTTACTAAATTGGGAAAGAACCACCAAGAAAACCCAATTTATTAATAAATAAACAATTGCACAAGTACATTAATACCTCAAATAACACAAAAAAAACAATATGACGCGGAGTCCTTTTACTGTAACAGATTTCAAATTCAGGGCGTGCTTGCGTAATTAAATAGATACTTCTTGCAAGGCAATGATTGATTTTTAATAGGTTACACAGGCTTGTTGAATTGTTTGCTGCGAGCTTAATTACATTAAAATGCCTACTTACGTTTGAATATAATCTTTAATTAATCACTTATCCACCAATATATAACGGGTTAAGATACGCCGTTTAAACTCAAGACTATTACGATTACTTATAGCGAGGTATCAGAGGGGTAATATACGAGTCAAGAATACGGAATTCCGTATGCTACTTTGTATGGAAAAGTGAAAGGTCGTCATACCAAATCAACTGGTGGTCAGCCAGTGCTAAGTAAAGGAGAGGAGGCGAATCTTGTGAAGATGATCTCAACTGCTGCCGACTGGGGCTTTTAATATAATGCTGAAGACGTGAAAGATGTAGTACGGTCTTACAACAAAATAGTAAGACAGTTTCACAATTCAGAAATAATCAACCAGGACAAACAAAAAAGGTACAAAAACGCATTATTCAAAAGGTGGTTACAGTCCATCAAAGAAAGCCGTGCTAAAGTAGATACATACCATTAATAAATATTTTGACAATATTACAAAACATTTGAAAATATATCCCCTGAATCATTGGTCAATTATGCGAGACCAATTTTACGGACGACCCAGGGCATACAAAAGTAGTGCGTAAGAAACCTAAGAGAGCCGAAAAAGTTTTGAACACATCAAAAACTGCAATTTCAGTTAAGTTTGCATGTTCTGCAGCCGATACGTGGCTGCCTGTATATGTAGTGTATTAATCGGAACACGTATGGTCTACTTGGAGGGAGAATGGTCCGCCCGGTGCCAGATATAACAGGACACATTCAGACTGGTTTGACAGGAACGTTTTTGAGGACATAATTTTACCATACTTCAAGGCGTCACCACCTGGTCAGAAAATACTTCTGAGTGACAATTTAGCAAGTCATGTATCAGCGAAAGTTATTGCAGAATGTGAAATTAATAACATTACATTCAGGCTGTTGCCACCGAATAGTACACATCTGCAACCTTTAGTTTAGACCAATTAAGAAAGCATGGAAAGGATGGAAGAAACACAACAAAGGAGTTGTCAGAAAGGATGTATTTCCTCGCCTATTGAATCAAGCTCTGAATAAATTAGAACTGACCAATAAACAAAACATTACACAAGGATTTGAAGCCACTGGTTTGGTACCCCTAAACAGACATAAAATTTTGGATAAATTGCCACAGACCCTAGAAGAGAATGAAGAACAGGCTAACTATATGACTGATTCCCTAAAAAATGTATTCGATAGAGCATGATTTTAATACTGGTGGTACGTCGTATGTTCGAAAAAATAAATTGAATGTCGAAGCAGGAAAAAGCATTAGCGAAACAGACCTCCAAGCACCTTGTACGTCCAATGAAAAAAGCATTCAAAGAAAGAGATCAAATAAGAAACGCCAATGGTCTGATACCTCCTCAGCGAGCGGACACTAACTGTGGACAGAAGTAATGATAACAACCCAGAAACCTTTTCAGATTTTGAAAAAGAAAATATAGGTAATCGAAATAATAAAGCTATGGTTAGTGATGTAAAGTGAACTAAAAAGCTTAAACCTGATGACTATGTATAAGTAAGTATGAACACAAAGCAAAAATACTGTTAAACAATATGTTGCAAAACTATTAAAAATTGCAAAATGTATTTATGTAAATTTTTAAGGCACAACAACAAAGTATCTAGGGTTTTCCATATCGACAAACGGGTGATAATAGCAACAGTTGATAATGCTGACATTTCCGAAAAACTCTCAAATCTAGAAGAGCTAAGACGGGGAAGAATAAAAATCCCTAGTTTAGTTCACAAGAATTTGTGTTAATTTTTGGGTTTTTACTTTTTTTTAATATTTTATGTGTTGACTTTTTACTTAGAATTTTACTTTTTATTTTGGCTTTTATAGTTTAAAAATATATTTTCTTTTAAAAAAAAGAAAAGGCCGCTGGAAACTTCTCTATAATGTATTGCTATCTTCTTATGATGAAATAATTAAAAATGTTTTTAAATGAATCATCGCCAGTTTAAGTTGCACGATATCGCTTTCGATCTGTTAAAAGTTTTATCAAGTCGCCCCGTTTTACGGTACTTAGTTGTAGAAATTAGTTGATAAATGATTAAACGCACTGTATAGGTATTTCGATGAACTAGCAAATCATGTAAACACACTAACGCCTACTACAATAAAAACGATTCATTTATATAAAAACAATCCGTTTCTTTGTCTAGAGATCTGCATACATTAAAACCAATAAATCTATAAGTAAATCGATTTTTTATTTCTTTAGAGATCATTTGCAACCTTTTATATAAAAATTTTATTTATTTAATTGACCGAAACATTAGTACATCAAATTTACATTGTTAACTCCATTTCTATGCTCCAAGCTGTCATTTTTTGCTCTTCTAAGTTCAAGGATAGTCAATTTAGGAATAAAAAGGGCTGAAATTTATGTTTTTTGGGACGCTGAACATGAATCCGAGGTTTGAAACGTCCAAATTTGGCAATTTTTTAGGTTTTTGGGCTAAATCTCGATAATTATGCATTTTTTCTTGCAAAAAATCAATTTAAATCTCCTTTATACAAAGGAAAGTCATTGTATTTTTCATTATAACGCTTTACTAATAAAATAAATTTTAGTTCACATATGCATAAATGCCATTTAATAATTAAAAACAATCACGTTTCTTTGTCTAGCGATCTGCACACATTAAAACCAATAAATCTATAACTAAATTGCTTTTTTTATTTACTTAGGGATCATTTAGATTTAGAACATTTTATATAGACGTGGTACATCAAATTTAAATCTATACATTGTTAACTCCCTTTCTATACTACAATTCCCTAATTCAGTGTTTCGATAAAGTACATAATATGTATCGCCTTCTCATTTGGAGGAAGAAGGTCGATATCAGATAAAATCCTAGGTAGACGTTTATCGACCAGTTCCCGCGCCCAAACATAGATATGCAGAGCCAATAACGAATCGTTTAACCATTATGGGCTGAAGAAGAGAATACCGAAAACCAGTACTACAAAAGCTTTTTGAAGTTATTTTACTGTCTACGTCTCTTTAACTTTTAAAAGAACAACGTATTCACAACACTGAAAGTCTTTATTTTTTAATTATACAGTTACTTAAACCTAATACATGTAATTGTCAGATACTTATAACATTTTATTTGAGGTAATATGTAAGCTCATCCGTTTCCAACATTATACGTTCCCCATGCTTCTCAACATTTCATGTTTCTACTTTACTACACTATTTTTACATATTGCTCTTTGCTAATACACAGCTTCATCATTTTTGTTTTCAGTATATAACACTCCAAATCGAGTTTTAGTTCTTTTACTTGCTTTATTAACGTCTCCAACCTCATCTTTCGCTACTCCACACTTACTGCTTTTTCTGTACTTTCTCTTTCTACCTTACGTACTACTACTTTCGTCATTGCTGCTAATCAAGAGTATACTGATTCTTGCACACACAATGAGGACTTTTAAACCCTAACACTCAATCATGGTTTCCAACACTACTTTTTATTCCAGCTTTTTTCAAACATAAAAAGTCATTCTTCTTCTCAAAAGCGGCGCAGAATTCTAAGTTCATATTTTTCAAACTCAAAACATCATTTTTCTCGAACACGGGTCAGAATTTATCTAAAGCACCCCTGGATGATAAGCCTCGTTGACCCAGTACCTATAACTATTAGAAAAGCTACTCTTTACCCCTAAAAGTAGGTGATTTAAGGGGATTATTCACCTTTTCCCATAATATAGAAACTATCCCCTTGACCCATAAAAAATAACCCCAAAGTAGGTGATTTAAGCGGATTATCCAGCGTTTTCTATAATATAAAACTAGTTCTATCAGTACCTTGACCTACTTTCAGATTTCTAAGAATTGTACTTGGATGCAACCTTCCTATTTCCACGAATTGGGATTTCTAAGCAGATGCAATAAACTTGAACCCCTCACGACCAGATTCCATGTTTAGATTTCTGAGATAAATGGTTTTGACCTAGTTCAATTTAGCCTCAGCTATGATTAATGAGCTATTTGGCTCTGGAGGGGAAACGGTTACCTGTGTTGAGTGACGGCTCCCCTGGTTTGTGAAACGGTTATCTCTCTTTGGGCACCAGATCCGGTTCTTGGGGAAACTACCTCATACTGGCCGTTAGGACCGTAGTATGAGCCCACGTAAGCATAATCTTTTTTTTAATTTAGTCAAGAACCTTGACATTAGCATAGACAACACCATCTTGTTTCCATGACCCGTTTAGAATTGGTCCTGCAGGTTGATTTAATACCTTGACTCGACTACATTTCGATCGGAAGAGGTCGGATAAGATCGGGCAAGATCGGTATAGCCTGTAGGTTAACACATATGGTCTTGACAATTAATGCTTGAAGACCTTGAAAATTTCCAACCACACAACCAGATACTGTAAGCATAATATTTAGCCAATACAGGAACCTTGATATACGTTTAGCATAGACAACAACCCTCTTGTTTCCACCAACTGATTCTATTGTTAGAATTCAGTAATAAGAACGCTTATTTTCTATTTCCAAGAATTTTACCTCCAACGAATGCTAAAATTTGACTTGATTCCTTAACATTGTTTCCCTAGATGGATAGGGTGGGGTATAACCATAGAAATAGTTTGCATCAGAGGGCTTTTACATGAAATAATTCACTTAAAATAATACATATATATATATGATTGTTTTTAGGAAACGGCTACCTGTTTTGGGGAACGGAACCATTTGAGGGCACTTTTCTGGGGGGCGTGACCAAAGTAAACTTCCAAAAATTGCTTGATGATGACCTTGAAGCATGCTTAGCATAGACAACAATGATACCTCAGGGCTTGCGTAGGTTTGTAATAAGTCTCAAACAATGTCTCAAAGTAAAAGTATCTTAGATCCTGATATGAAGGCTTTAAGGAAAGCTGAATGTATGGTTAGTAAACATTATAATGAAGCGATGAAAATACCTATTAGGAAAGATGATGATGTGGCGTGGACCACATTGAACGAAAATCAGTTGAAGAACATTGAATGTGAAAAACAAATAATAAATGAAATAGATATGATCCAGCAAAGGAATTACAAAATGTTAAGTGACAGTACATCAAACTTCCCATAATATGTATATTGACTTAAATCGATTTTCATCTGCATATACAGATGAATATTGCGGTTAATAAATTATGTTTTATAAAAAATATTTTACTTGTTAGATGACCTTGAAGCTTCAGTCTGGACAATTGATCGCCTTTGTTGTTGAAAGTAGATTTCTCAGGGCTGAAATGGTGGGGGTAGCTGGATAACAATCTATTTTTAGAAATTATGACGGAACAATGGATCGCCTTTGTTCTTTTATTATAGTTGTGACCTTGAAAATTATAAGCATAGACCTTGAAGCGTCGGCTTAAACAATGGATCGCCTTTGTTCTTGAAAATTGATTTCTCAGAATTGAGCTGGGGGTATCCAGATAACAATCCATTTTTAGAAATTATAACTCGGTTGGAACAATGAATCGCCTTTGTTCTTTTATCATAGGTGTGACCTTGAAATGGGGGAAAACGGCTACCTGTGATATGAAACAGCCATCTGTTTTGGGAAACGGCCCCCCTGTTTTAGGAAACGGCTAACTGTTTTTAGGAAACGATACCTGTTTTGGGAAACGTCTATCTGTATTTGGGGAACGGAACCACTTTGCTGGGGAGGCGTGACCAAAGTAAACTTCCAAGAATTGCTTGATGACCTTGAAACATGCTTAGACACCACCTCAGGGCTTGATATAGGTCAATGACCTTCCTGGGGGGGTGACCTTGAAAATTAACACTCAGCCAGGGAATTGATTGGTGACCATTTCCTGGCCTTAAAGACTGATGCAGGGAACGTGGCCTTTAAAACCCTTGCAGTTTAGAGGTGGTCACTGTGATGACCTTGGAAAACCATGTACATAGACAATGTGATGACCTTGAGAAATATATTTCGATGCAGCTAATGTGTACGATAACCTTGAAAACAATTGACGTAGACAATCTGTTTCAATGACCTTGAAAAACAATCTAATAACTTTTCTAGTGACTTTTTTGAATCTAGTTACTTCAATGATCTTGAAAAACAATCTAGTAACTTTTCTAGTGACTTATTCAAATCTAGTTACTTTAAGGGCCTTGAGGAATATACTTCGATGCACGGAGAGTGTGACCTTGAAGCGAAGGTCACGTCAGAACATGGATGACCTTAAAGATAAGCACTTGAAGCGGGGATCTTGAAGAAACAGTGTTACCAACCTTTCCTACCACGTGGCCTGCGGTGACCTTGAAGCAGGGAATGTTACCAACCTTCAAATCTAGTGACTTTTCTGGTAACTTTTTCTAAATCTGGTGACAAATCTAGTGACAAAAATGACCTTGATGAATATACTTTGATGCAGACAATATGTATGATGACCTTGAAAAACCATGTACTTGGACGCAGCGAATATGTACGTGAGTTGAACTTGAGCAAAAATAGTCGTAGAAAAAGTATAGTAGAAATGTGGCTTAGAACCAGCCTAGTATATCTACTTGTACACATTCTTCTTTTCACAAAAACATAAGCAAAACTCCCTTAAATTGAATATAATGAAGCTTGCACATGTAAAATTGACGTCCGAAATAATACATTAAGACAACCAGTTGTTCTTATAGTTATGAGATAAATTACAACTTAGCACCTTGAAAGTAGACTTTATCTCTGCTTTAACATAGAGCTTTGGCTTTATTACGTTTGATCCAGTAAATATTAAAAGTAAAGCAATCACAAAGGCAGAAATAAAATTTTCATTTACTAAATAAGTGGTCGGTAACTGCAGCTTATAGAATTTTTGTTCACACTTATCGACCCAACGACAACCACCTCTGCAAATACTTAAATATAACAAAAGCAAAGCATTAAGATAAATCTTACCGATGTGAAATTACATTATAAAAATTAAAGTTCAGTTCGATGACGAATAGGTTTGTCGTGTTTCAAAATCCAAAGTTGACTTAAAATCCCTAAAATAGTTACATAATAACTACCGATAACCAATGGTAATAATCTTACCACAACAAGAGAAACGAAACGGAGCGAATACACTAGTTGATGCTTATAAAGTTTATGTTCCTCGACCAAACAGATAATACGAACTTTGACCACAAGGAAGATATATTTTTCCAATGCCTAATTACAGCCAATATAGCTATGAAGTTGCTGATAGCTAAAATTAAATAACGTTTTATAAAAGAAAGGCTGACCGTATGGCTCATCTATGACATTTTGTCTTTGACAGACCGGCGTAAAGCGTATGAAATACTTAAATTCAAATAATCACTTCATTTAATAAGGCAATAAATATTTAGCCGCACAAATCGATTTTGTATTAAGTACTTAATGGATTTGTTAAACTAGTTTTAGGATATACCGCTTCCATACTATAGCGTTATAACCTAAGTTATTTATCAATAGCTGCTAATCCTTTAACAATGGGACGTACCTGTTGTTGAGTTCTAAAGTAAAGATCATCGGTTTGTATATCGGTTTTGCAGACAAACAAATTATTACTAATTCATTAGTTTGAAATTATTAAAAAAGGGGTCGATAATGGTATTAACAATTTGTGATATATACGGGGTCGACAATCCAAACAATCAATCATTACCTAATCAACCACGAAATTATTTTAACCTGAAAACAGAAAAAATATATTACAAATAAATAATATCCTCGTTCCATCCCAACTTTTAATAAGTATTAATTAATTTCATTATGACATATCTAATCAATATTACTTCAGTTTTATATTTTTTATCAAAAGACAACCCAACGCCACTGGATTCTGCCAAACATGTTGATTTATTCCTTCGCTTCGTTTCTGAACAGATTAGATAAAATCCACAAAATATTTCAAATTCCTCAGGAATTAAAATCTCATCATCTTAAACCAATTCAAAAGAACAGTCAATGACCATCTAAGTAGAAGAAATCGATTTAATTTAGAAAAGAAATATATTTAAGGAAGTATCTAATGGCAATATTAAGGAAACGGCAATAAACGTTAGATACCTTTTGAAAACATTTCAAAAAATGATCTTTATTGTAAAAGATGTAAAGATATTTTTGAACTTAATTTAATTTTCTTAATAAGGTCAATTTTGGAAGAATTTGCTTTATAAAAGTATTTCATAGGAAGTCTGAAAAAATAATTAAATAAAACATCTGATGTGCGGAGCATATGTTTGCGCTGCTGGAAACAACAGTTTTTAGTAAATTTAATAATGAACAAATATAAACGACATCCACTAATAATTGACACGATTCAACCTAATACAGCCATATAGCATATTCATTTCAAAACTCCCAATCAAAGTTTCTTGGCAACTGTGTATTTGAAAAAAATTCCGAAACACGTGAAAAATGATATCGTGTAATAATTGGCTCCTTCCCTGTATTTCTCTACTCCTAGGGGCGACTTCGGTAAAAAATCTTAAAATATCGAGTTGTAATTTAAAGTTTTTTTAAACCTTCCATTTTGGCAATCTATTCTTTAAAATTGATCGATACGATATTGAGATACTTGGAAAAACGTTTCACATTCTTTTATACTTTAAAAGACCCAGTCGCTACTATTCAAAGCATAAAACGTTTTAACTGTTGTTTTCACCCTTTTTATTTAATAATATATTTAATATTTTATTGCACACAAATATGCTTTGGAATTTATTCCACAAAAAAGCTCCTTCGCAAAGTCTAGAAAGAAAATGTAAGTATTTAGTTTATTTTTCCGAGTTGTTACAGCATTTCTAATTAGTGGTACTGACAAGTGATTGAAGTAAATTGACAAAGAAAATTACAAATAATATTTTTTATTCTTATAAAGTAAATAGGTATTCATGTTACAGCAGAAGTAAAAGTTCCATCATAGCAAAAGCAGATGATGATGCCGCGAATCAGCGTCAGTTACGTCAAAGCGAAGGTAGAAGTAGTTGGGAAAGCGAAAGAGGCGGCATCAACTATTATTTGTGCTTTAGTCATAAGCAACTTTATTTGAATCACACTTTAGATACTAACTTAAAAAAATTCTAAAGCTGCCCGCTTCTATAAAATACCAATAATACAATTTAATGATTTTCAACCTTATTTAATTAATCGTTAGACTTAGCCTACTTTATATTAAGAAACTTTATAAAGAAGAGTTATGTAAAATTAAATTTTCTTTAAATAATATGTCTTCACATTTTCTTATAAAGTTAATTGTTATTTCGGTGTTAAACTAACACTTAAATTCTACTTTAGGAATTTTTTGTCGCTAAATTACGAGCCGTGTCAAAAATTTGTATAGAGCATCAGTAATCGATATGTTTAGGTCTACATGATGGTATTTTTGTATCTTTGAAATATACAAATGTTTCAAAAATATTTGATAAAAACACAAAAGCTGGTCCTAATAAACTCCACTGCTGAATTTCCCCCAAAATCTAATCAGCTTCAGGAGAAATAAAAACCAGCTTAAATACGGAATTTGAAGTACGTACGTGTTGTGTTTCTGGAGTGGATTCTAACATACATCCACACACGCACATACGCGCACATGCACAGTCGCACAGACGCAAACAAGCACACAGGCACACTGTCCCGGGTGCATATTCAGTAACAGCCGACGCGTTAGATTTCCGAAATGCTTTCGGCGGCGACAGTAATAGCAGACGGTCTAGATCTAGAACGTCTGCTGTATCTTACATTGAGGTAATTTCCAAATAGATAATACTGGTGGAAAAAACTATATTGATGTAATAGAGCAAGAAAAATGGGGAGATTGGACTGCTTTCTCATCTTAAACATAGGTAGTTTAGTAATTTATTTATTTATTCATAAAAAATATTTAAAGCAAAGCATAACATTAATCAATCACTGATTAATAAGTGATTAAAAACAAAGCAACACAAAATAAAATCATTTCTTAAACTTATTTTCACCTACGCGTATATTCCTATAAACACATTCTTGTATAGAATGGGGTGCTTTGACTTTCTCTTTACTAAGCTTTTCACCTTTCTACCAGCTGAAGAATGTTTTGCCACATCGCGGATTTTCTTCTAGAAACACTGTTGGTTGCACACTTATCATTTTCCTTTTCTTACACCGAGACGTTTAAGTTTGTGAGTTTTTAAGAAAGTGAAATTGCTGGATAAAAGGCTATTGGATCTTTATCAAGATGTGTCAATATTTCATCAGAAAATGATTTCCAATCTTCCTGTAACTCATTAAGTTCTTTATTCGTAGGAACACTGACATTTGTCATACATGCGGAACTTCCACTCGCTTCACCTATTGAACTGGATGCATTATCAGTACTAGGCAATATTTGTGTAAGCTGGCTTGTAGTTAAAATGTTGACGCCGTCTCCTTGAAGTGGGAGAAATATTTCAGAATTTGGATTTTCACCACTTCATAAAGCAAGCTTATATTTCACATCAAGGGATAAAGTGTTCATACAAAAAATAATATTTTCTTTTTTCGCTACAGCACCCTGATGCTTGCAGCGTTTTCCCTTATATCCCACATAACAAGTGCACTTGCAAGACAGTATATCAACTATGTATGTAACATTTTTATCCTTGGAAGAGGTTACGCTAAACTCCAACTCACCGCTTTTGACAATATTTGATGGTAAAACGTCTTTATCATCATGAGTATATCGTAATTTTGTAGATTTTGATACTCTATTTAAAACCACATCTAGAACTCTTTGTTTATCATAACATTCAAAATTATTTATTATAAAATCAGAGAGCTGTGTTAAATTGAAGGCCTTAGTTCTCTCTAAAGCTATATCTTTAAGCAACCTAAACGTGACCTCAATATAATTATTTGTGTTGGTTCCTCGAATCATTAAGTTACGTCTATAAAATAAGCACCATAACTCAATTCGTTCTAACATTGAAGCCACATATTCAGTATATTTTGGATATTTAGAAAATTGTTCGAACTGCTTTTTTGCATTTTTTAATTCTTCTTCTGTTTGTGAGATGAGAATATTGCAAAATATTGCGTATACTTTTTGAGTGTCCTCTTTTGGAATTCCATTTTTTTAAGTTTTAATCCACTTCCAACACGCCTTTAAAACGTGAAATGAGCATAAAAGCAAGGTAGAATCTGGCCAAAATAATTTTAGGACATTACGCTCACCTAAATCGTCATCAGTTATTATGACTGAAGGAGCTACCTTAATGGGCAGGATTTCAAATAGAGCAACTACACCCAAGCGGAAAACATCTGCCTCTTGACTGCTACTTACTATACACCGTATAGGAATACCACCAGCTGCTGACTGCGTCAAAAAGAAATATACCTTATGGTCTTGCACATCGCAGTTTCCTGACGCATCCACAAACATAATTTCGGAAGCTTGTGGCAACTTTGATGCTCTTTGCATTAAAGGAGTGCAAATCGCAACACAATAATCACCTTCCTGACAATTAATTTTATATAAAGTGTTATTGGTTTCAAAAGCTACTTTAAGACAATTTTCCAACTGTAGTAGCATACCTTCGCCTGTTCGAGGTCCGTAGTTATCCTTAAAATGTTTCCTCCAAAGCATTTGAACATCAGTTTTTGTAGGAATGTTATGTCTATCTATCACGTGATTTTCGTATTCGTAACCTAGTTCTCCCATCATATTCATACAAAAAGTATGGTAAGCTGAACTAACGGAATGGCCCTTTTCAAATAATTTTAAAATATTTTTTGGCTTCCGGACCCAAAATCTACACACAGAAGTCTGTGATTGTCCAAATTTTTAAATTGAATTACACATGGCCAATGAGGAAGTAAAGGATCCGAAATGGTTGATTTTGCTCCTGGGATAAACTTTTTTATGGTAATAATTAATTTTACAGGACAATTTAAATTTCGGGTCTTTTTCTTTGCTTCTGCAACATCACTCTTAGTTTTTCTATAGCATTTGTATATTCTTTTAAATATATTTCGTGCCTGCTTTGTATCTTTACCCAACCATGTTTTTTCGATAGTCCATGTCTCTTCTTTTAAACTTTCTAGCTTATGTATCCAGTCCTATTAAAACAATTAGACAAGTTAAAAATGTAAAGATAAATACTCATATTAATGTATTAATATTGGAATTTAAATTAAAAAAAATCTCAAACCAGAATATCGAAACTGACAAAAAATCACAACACATTTTTACAAAGGATTGAATATTAGACTTTTACCCAGACCCTATTCAAGATATTTATTTATATAACCTTAATATTTAAAAGCAAAGCAATATTTTTTTATGAAAAATGATTTTTTTTTTAATTTTTAAAATTGTTATTAAAATTTATGATTATAAAATGAGTAAAACGGCTTTGTGTGTACTAATACTAAGTAGATACTAACTAAACGGCTATCGGACTACGAAGCGAGTACTAACACCCAATCTAGAGACAGTTTGGCGGCACTAATCATATTAAATTTACAATAAAATTTCGTAAAAATAGTTGTTTTATTACCGTATCTTACTATTACTTCACCGTATCTTTATCAACACAAACACATCAAATTCCTGCGATAACGTTCTGCAATTTAAGCTTGAATTTGAACTACGAAGTGCCCTTAACTCTCTTTAAATTAAGACTTTTACTTTTATGTTAACACCAAAACTTACCTCAACATCGGCTTTTGATTTTAAAGTACACCTAACGATATTCTTATCATCAAATTGCTTGTAATTATAATTACCTGGTAACAAATCCATTTTTTTTCATTATTGGTAGGCATCAAAAGCAAAACTATGCAACAAAATATATCAGCTCTTAGACTTGACAAAACATGACAGATTACGTAGTACGTCTGCTGTGAAAAGTCGAACAATCGCAGAGTGTCTGCCATTACTAAAAATCCGAAAACACCCGATTCGCTGCCGGAAGTATAGCACGTCGGCTGTTACTGAGAAGGTGCGTTCGGCAATTCAACTCTTTAAACACTTTTTACTCTAATCACCCCTTCGCCCTTCGCGTTTGTTTATTCCACAAAGTGCAAATAGAGCACTACGGCAAGCGCTTGTTAATAACATAATATTAGAAAATAAAGTAAGTAAGTTTTCAACAACGAGTACGCTTCATTTCCATAAATTTCAGTATCTTTCAGCGAAACAGTGTGTATTTGTCGCCCTTACTGGTGCAGTTATTGATGAATTTAATTTAAAATATGACACAAATGAACATGAGAATGAACACGAAGAATACGAGGAAACTGAATGCACAGATACAGTTGAAACAAAACTATGGACCAAATCGAATACGTTATTTTTAATTGAAAAAGTCAGGGAGTTTGACAAAGAATTTTCTAATGGAATAAAGAAAAACGTGTGGGCAAAAGTAGCAAATGAATGCCAAAAACAATTTGGTAAATATGTTACAGGTGGACTGTGCGAATCCAAGTTCAAAACCCTAAAAAGAACTTACAAAACAATCTCCTTACATAAGAAAATGTCAGGTCAACAAAGACGATATTGGGAATACTGCACGGTTATGCATGAAATAATGTTTAACAAACCTGAAATAGCACCAATTGCAACATGCAGCAGTCTGTCTGGTTTGCACGTGGATAACGGTAAGTTGAATGAATTTAACAAAATTATAAATGTTACTTTTCTGGTAGATGTCATCGTTAACAACTAGTAGTGTAAGCAGCGTACATAATGAGGAAAACATAGATAATATGCATCAAGTAAGTTTTAAATATGTGTGTGCATTTATAAATGCTCAATGATGTTCTTAAGGTTGTCTCAGAAAGTTCTTTTTCAAGGCGAAGGAGAATAAAAGTTACTGCTGCTGACAAGCGGCACCAGGAGAAGATGCAGCGCTTGGATCGTTTCAACGATCTGTTTGAAACCATATTGGAAAAAATATCAAAATAAAAAATAACTTGTTACGTGCTAGAGTTGATTTTTAGTTTGTTACTTAAGCACCTCAGCTGTTTTAGGAAGACTACTAATGTTTGGTATGTGATTTAAAAAAAAGTGACGTTATTTTTTTGTTATTGTTATTAAAACTAGAATAGTACACATTTAAATATTTTGCTATTGTGTTTATTAAATGGTTTATACATATTTGTACATGTTTACTTAATTACAAAACATTTTTGTGAACAACATCCAACCTCAGTGTAAACCTATATTTAATGCATTGACAATATTATTCCTTTTTGCAATAGCTTGCAAATTAATTTCTTCTGCCAATTCTGCATCAACGTCCATAATATCATTTGGAATGTCCCCATTCAAAATACAGATATTATGTGCAAGCTGTTATTATAAGTAGCGATAACAGGTCAAGTCTTACAGTTTCCATATATTTTAATCGCCTGAATCTTCCTTTTAATAATGCAAACGTATTTTCAATAACAACCCGTTTTTTATTTAGAAGTATGTTGAACAGTCTTTGCTGGGGTGTTAAATGTCCATTGTCTTTAAAACCAACCATTAATTTGCTTGATAATTTGTATGCTAAATCACCAACAAGGTAATTGTCTCCATGGAAAATAACTTGTCCATTCTCAATTCCAGCATACAGTTCCGATCTTCTGTACAATGTATAATCATGCAGTGATCCTACCTCCTCAGTATACACATCGGTGAATAATTTTTTATGGTCGCAGACACCTTGCAGTAATAAGGAGTGATATCCTTTTCTGTTGATGTATGAATTTCTATTGATTTTTGGAGCAGTAATTTGTATGTGTGAGCCATCTATGCATCCTATAATACCTAAAATATCATTGGGATTACAGTACAATAAGTGTGTTTGTATCTAAGTACTTACCACTAAAATTATGACTATTGGAATAGTTAGAAATTACCATCTGCCTTTCTTGATTAGGCCACTGAATAATTTTATAGGCCTGCTGCACTTGTAGAAGTAGCCGAGCTGTTCTGTATAAAAAGTCCCAACACGTTGCTTTAGTTATGCCAAATCTATCAGCAACTGATCTAAAAATTCATCATTTTGCTTAGTTGTCCTAAATACAATGGTTTTAATATTATTCGACAATTTACCTTAACGATTCTAAATTTCCAAGACACCATATCGTTATCATCAACTCCTTATCAATACTCATTCTAGGATAACCAATTTTGGAAACATTCAAATTATTACGTCTCAGCACTATGGAACACTTTTCAATTAAAGTTTCGAAAGTCTCAGGATTCATTCGAAAATGTGTTTTAAATTGTCTACTATCCATATTTGGCACTGTACATTCTGCATATTGATCTATTTTCTCAAGAACAGTCTCCTCATCGTCATCTGAAGAATTATAGAATACCTCGCGAGCATAATGCACAATTGGTAAATAAAAATTCATGCTTCTAACCTAACTTTATTCATTTTCACAATTTGACAATTGAACACTCCAATACCTTATCCGTTCGGTTATGAAACGTTAACTCGGGCACCATAACCTCTTTAATCCGCTCCGTTCCATGCACACATTTCCGAACATGAATTGAATATGCGTCTCGGGTGTGAGTATTTTAAGTAACGTACGTACGATAACTTTTTTCCGTCTCGTTTTTTCGAATTTTGGTTTTAAAAGATAATCGATTGAAAATGCTTATTGAGGATTGAAATTGGTTAACAGTTTTTTTAATGGTTAAGATATTTAGAATATGGTATTTAAAAAATTAAAGAGTAAGTTTCACTTCGATTAAACACTGAAACATAATCTGAGAAATATATGATATGGATATAAAATTCTTTTGTTGTTTGAGGATGTTTGGGTTTTTTTTATTACAAGATAAAATTTAGAATTCCAATTCTGTAAGGACATATAGGATTTTTTTTTGTTGCCACTAACAATATTAATTCAAAACCTAATTACGTAGATTCAAATCCTACTCGAGGTAAACTTTTTATTTATGTATTTAATAAAATTAATAATAATTTTTAATTACATATTTACCTTTGAACTTATTCGTTCATAACAAAACTTATAATAATTACGTTTCATTTCGCACAGGTAATACTTGCGTTACAGTCAGAGTAGTGTTAGAATAGTTGTGTATAAATAATAGTTATTCTCCTTATTTTAGGTATGAGAAATTCTCGTTAGTTGAAAGGAAAATTAGGTTTTATAAAATTAAATTGAGTATTAAAGTGTTACTGTTATGGAGCATAGTTGAAGTTTTAAAAGCATTTAGGCGTCGGCCAGGCGGGTGATTTTGATAAATTTATTTCAATTAAACAAAGAGTTTTGATTTTATATACGTTACTTTAAGGTTGATTTTCGAAAAGGGCTTTCTTTGGCGCGATTATCGGATTTCTTGACAATATACCGTGGGATTTTATGCAGCCTGAAATTTTCCGTTTCATTTGCCGATGTGTCTTCGTTTTTAGCGCGGTTGATGATTGTATGTAATGAGCAATATTGAATGGAGTGTTTTGTGTAATCAGTCTTGTTTAAGATGTGGTTGAATGTAGTTGAAGTTAGAAGGTAGTGGCAGAGAACTTACCTACGACGTACCCGCTCTTACGACGTTTTGTGGGCAACGTCCCTTTTGATGGTTTTATGTGGTTTTATCGTGGTCTACAAGACCTTTTTATCGCAATTAAGAGAGTTTTTTCTACAAATGCTTCCTGATTTGCGGAGTTTGTAATGATCCTGAAAATCTTTACTATAAATTTTCCAGTCCTAGTAAATAATTCCTATCAAAACTTATTTTCTATTTCCTTCCACAACTTTTTTATCATTGTTAATAAATACTATCAGTTGTCCACTCCTTTCTCACTCCATCCAATTTGCCTATAAATACTAGACCCCCTAGCATTCATGCACTCAGATTATCAGACTCTGAGAGATTATCAGATTCATTCACTCTCACACTCGACACTTCTTTCCTGACCTTCTTCCTTCACCCCTTTCCCATATGTTTTACCTTGCACCTGTAGTATTATCCTGTCTCGCAACCAGACTAGCCGGACGAGTATGCTGACTAGCAACTAGTAGCCTGACCCGTATCCTGATAAATAACTACTAGTCCGACCGGAATCCTGACTAACACCCCATGTCAATTTATCTAGCCTCCGTATTGTTATCCTGGCCAGTAACCAGACCAGTAATCCTGACCGGTATCCCTTATCCCTTACTCATGTTATTAACCTGACCAGCATCCTGTTTGTACCTAGGCATACTTTTATGTATAACATTCTTGGTGGTCAAAAGCCCCGAGAAAAGTGTATAAAGGTGTAAGAAGTCCTTAGTTTGCCTGAGATGACGCCCCAGAAAAATTAAAGATTTCTAAGCCAAGAACCATTCCTTTATCATTATAAGTCACCTTCACAAAATAGTAAAACACGTTCATTCGTACAATGTTCTTGGTGGTGCCAACGCCCCGAGATCGGTACTGAATGATTGTTGAAGGACGCAGTTAATTAGACGAAGGTTATGCCCTGAATAATTAGCTACTTCTACTTACAGAAGGCTCCCTTAACGATATTAACCCTTTAAACGTTGCCGACTGTTTCGACTCCGAATGCGATATTACCATTCCCTAAATATCGCTCAGAATATCCTGTTAATATAACTATATTCACTCTAGTACCAGCATTCCAGATAATCTCACTAATTATCCGGTTTAATTATAAACAATCCAGACATGTGTGTATAAAGACCTGCCCTTTATATAAAATTCCAGTCTCTTGTTATGATTTTAATCATAAGCAACTTACTAATAATTATTACCTATTAATAATTTCTGCTCTGAGTTCAATTCATTTAATTGAAATAAACAATTAAGACCGGACTACTGATTATTCTCAGCACACTAACTTTCATACACAATTATGTATGTAAAGTTAATATAACACTAACCTGTAAATAACTCCTTTGTAAGCCTGAATTCCCGTTAAACATATTTAATTACACTGATATCACCAGTTCATTATAATTAACCCTTTTACTAATGAAAATTTCACGTATTACTAAAACATCTGTTTAATTATATATTTACAGTAATATCCATAGAGGGGATCTGAATTCGGCGTACCATAGTGATTTAACCACCAGGGTCTACCAATCATTTTTAGTTTCAAGCTTATTTATTTAATCCAGTATAGCTAAGTTTGTTTATTTTATTATTTCCTTTATTTTATATTATTATAACAGAATAAATTTGTTATAACTTATTAAGATTTATTCATAAGCTTATTCACATAGTGACAATCTTGAATCCAGACTCGAAAAGCAATGCAAGGGCAATATAAAAAAGATATCACCAATCGAGGGGGGTGTTGCAAGTTTTAGATCGCTTTTGCGGATTTGATTAGTTTTGTGGTTAAGTACTGTGTGTGCCGATCCTTTACTTTCGTGCTTCTGCTATCAGCCTTTAAGAGACCAAGTCTCACTGTATATAGTAACTTTTGTAAATATTTTATTTTTAATAAGAAGATTGCGTGTAAATAAATATACCGAATCACAGTAATACGTGTAAATAACAAAACCTAAGTATAATAATAATGTGTAAATATAGGTGCAAAAGTTAAGGTCACAGGGAATTATCAATTCTGTGTATATAAATTTGATAACATCGTTAATCAACTATTTAAGAATATAACGTCCGTGAATTTGTCATTTGGAATTGCTGTTTTTGTTACCGATTAACAGCTTCCATCGAGAACATCGCCGAGAAGGCTGTTCACATTCAGGTGTTTTTCGCTGCAGACAGAGGAGAAAGTTCAGAGAACATTTCCATAAGGTAATGAATCGCTGTATATTTATTGTGCTTATGTGTATTTTGTAATTGATAGAGATTCACCAATATTATATATCCAAAGCAGATGAACGTAGTTGTTTTACCTCTGAATATTTTAGTTAATTAACTTTTTTTGTTGATTATAACGAACTGCTTTCATCTGCGTATTTAATGATTTATGGTTGTTTATGTGCAGGTGATTTAGATTGCTGTATACAAAATTTCACGTTGTCAAATAGTTAACGTTTGAAGGAACAAAATTGATTTTCATAATTGTTCCGAGGTTTAAAAGCGCTTAGTGGCCAATAAGTTAAAATTACTTTAAAACCAAATAGTTAACTCGCAAGTTAGCTCCGAGTAAGCGAGGGATATTTAGTTCATTAATTAACAAATAACCCACATTATTTTGTGATCTTTTCCCGAACAGCGAAAATCATTTAAACTGAAGCTAGTGTTTTTTATAATAAAGTTCAAGTAAAATATAACCTAAGTCAAGGTTAATTTTATTTCGCAAATGTCATTTGTTTTGAAAGTGATCCGAAGGCACACTCATGACCCGAAGTAATTCAGTTATTTATTTATATTTCTGATAAAGCATTCATTTATTATAACTAATTTAAAGAATTTTTAAGGGCCCTGGTTTGTTTAGCTTTTGATAAAATTTTAGTAGATAACTACTTTTGGATATCAGACTTTTAATTAATTACCTGAAATATTTAGTGATTGTTTTGCTTACTTTATTTGAATACATTGTGGGGTCAGATTAACGTAAAATTAGGTTACTGAAGGCCGCTGGCCCCAACAGCTGATTTGATCATACGCTTCAGTATTGTTTGAAAGTGTGAGATTATTTTGAACATTTGTTTTATAGATAGAGTTCCTGGACTACAATAACGTGCACCTACGGCATGAAGGCCGCGTTCAGATAAGTGAGTGTTTGTCTGTTTGACTGACTTACCTCCGCGTGCTCAGCTGTATTCTTACCGATTTTGTTTTAATAACAGTCTGGCGTCCTTTACAAGACTTTGTTCCGATTCCAGTTCACCCCGATTTGCGACTTTTGGTAATACGATAAGGCACCCTAAGTAATTAAACTCCGAACCCCGCTCACGTCCCGATTTTCCCACAGAGCAAGCCGGCAAATCATTAACTATCTGTTACGTTCCGTGTTAACTTCGTTTTCACCTGTAACAACACGCACAGACGCGCACACAAGCACACACGCACACAATCACACACGCGCACGCACACATACACACTCACACACGTACACACGCGCACACACGCACATACACACACACGCACACACACGCACACACACGCACACACCACACACACACACACACACACACACACACGCACACACGCACACACGCACGCACACACGCACGCACGCACGCACGCACGCACGCACGCACGCACACACACACACACACACACATTATAGCCTGTTTTGGCGAAACGTTGCCATACGTTGTAAAATGCGCTAGTAAGTCGATTGCATAACCTTCTATACCTACATATGTATATGTAGGTTGGAAGGTAATACTAGCTAAAACAGTAAGCTTCATATTTAAAATTCAAGCAACTTAAAACTAAAACGATTTTGATCAACGCCCGGAATGTTAAATCGTTAAATCAAAGCATGCTTAAATTCTTAGGAGTAACCTTGATGGGACGAGATTTATATGATTCGTTCCAATGCGAGTCCCCTGTAGATTGTAGGTTAAGACACTTGAAGACACGCTTTTAACTATCTACAACTCGAGCGTACTCTTGTTCATTTGTAGCTTCTGAACGTTCTTCCACATTCAACTAATTTTCTGACATGTTTCATATGGATTGATTCTTTATATTAAATTGATCAGATGAGTTTTTCAAGTTGTTTAGGTTTGTTTATCACACATGAATGAGCAACCATCCCAATGATATTTTAATCGGTGTTCTCCATTATTAAACAGACATTGGCACTGTCCACGACATAGTTTAGCGCTCGTTACATGTCTAAATAACAGATTAACTTCTTATCACCATTCAGTAGTTAAGAAACACTACATTCACTAGACAACTTATTGATATTAATTTTGGTGAAGTAAAGGTTAGTTACAAAAATGTATGTAAATATGTGTTATCGACGACATTTTACTTTTGCGTAAATAAATTGAATAGCAGTTAACTTTTTATGAATGATGTAGTTTTAGACCTGATACGAGTAGTAATTAAACATATAAAAATGTAAACTTTCACCATTATTACACATAATTAAAATACTTGGCTTTTGAAAAAGATAAACAAGCAAACCTAAGTTAAGGATATTACCAGTACTGAGGACGATACCTAACTCTAATTGTTATCGAAACGTATAGATTTATGTAAAATATAAATATAAAATACACCATTAATAAGCTCAAAGCTAAGTATTTTTGTTAGTAATTAAGCAGTTCATTCTCTTTTAGATTCAACTAGCAGTACCCGGTCCGCTTTGCTGGTCCCTAATATATATTTGAAAGTAAAACGTTGATTTTATTAACACTCACGTGGAACATTAGAAACGGAAATGTCAATAAAAACTATATACATACGATCAGTATTCGAAATATATGAGAAAAAATCGATTTTACATATCTTTTGAAAAGTACCACCAATCGAGAATCTTGTGTACTAAAACCAATATATACCTCAGCCTCAACAACATATATAAATTTTACAACATTTGAGTCATTAATTCTCGAGATTATTCACGCAGTGTTATAGATGGGTTCTTCTGAATATTCTTAACACTTGAATAATGGATTTATTTCAATAAACAAATATTAACAAACCGTAGATGCATAGTTGCTTTTTTATACCAAAATCGTTCGCGTGCGTGTACGTGTATATGTGCGAAATCGTGTGAACGCTTGCGCACGCGTGCATGTGTGTGCGGGTATGTAGGTGTGCGAGTATGAGTGTGTACGCGTGAACGTTTGTATGTGCATGTGCATCTGCGTGCGTATGTGCATGTCTGTTTGTGTGCGGGAGTAGGAGTAGTATTTGTTGTGGAGGGGTGTGGTTTTGTGTGGGTGTGTCTAGGTGTGCGTGTGTCAGTGCGTATTCGTGTACGTGTACGTGTGCGTATACGTGTACCTTAACGAGTACGTGTACGTTTGTATATGTGTATATGTGGGGATGGGGGGTTCGTGCATGCTTTCGTGCGTGCGTGTGTGTTGGTGTTTAGAGAGACTTTTAAAACATCTCGGTTCTATCAAATTGTAGTTAAGTTCTATTTTGCGACTAAAGGTACTTTATCGAGGACGCTAAAGTACACTTTGTGAATATCTTGAAAACTACTAATTTTATAGAAAAAAGTGCATAAAATAACTTTGTTACATTGGAAAAATTCTCATCTTATATTAAACACTATAAGCACTTTTTTAAAGATAGTTCAATAGTAATTATGTTTGTTTTACAAATTATTTGTATGAAATTAAATAAGCCTTAAAGAAATTTAAGCCAAGTAGGATGTGTATAATATATATTACTTTTTCACAACACAAAAATTTGCATACATGTGTTTGTTTAATTGATTACATACATGTATTTTGTACTTAATATAAGAGCAGATATGGATAAGTTAAAAATATCCGAATCGTGATTGATTAACATTTGCATAAGAAAGTTATGTGCTGGCCACATCAGATTTTTTAGTAAAGGCTGTGTATTTAGAAGCAAATTTTACAAGCTTTCAACTTTTCAATACCGATTGCAGCTATCCTCCTCAGTAAAAGCAAAAAACATATATTTGAAGTATTTATGTCAACAAAATTTATAATTTGTGCTGACATTCATTTTCATTTATCTATAAATTTTGTTGACTTCAATATTTGAAATATGTTTTAACACTTTTACTGGGGATAATAGCTGCATTTGCTATTGAGACGTTTAAAGCTTGTAAAATTTGCTTTTAAATATACGCCTTTTACCCAAAAAGATATAAGTATTTTAATTATGAGCGTATCATTTCCATATTTATGTTTTATAAATTTTGTTTTTTTTGCTGCTGAGCCAAGGCATTGGGGATGTTGTTATTCTGTCCGGCATGAGGTACTATAAAATTAGCAATGATGTTTTATGTTAATACTGCATTTAGAGATTTTTAGAAAATATAAAGTGCACCCATGTAATTTAAAATATTAAATCAAATAGACCATTCTGTGCTAAAAGAGAAATTTATTGTTTAAGGCATGGAATGTATCTTCAGCATTTGTTTCTTTTCCTTTTGATCTAATTTTGTACTTTATAATAAAACAATTTTTTTACTGTCAAAGGAAATTATTGTTTCTTAGGTCAACTTTTAAATAACCACATTGGGCAATTACCACAGATAAGCGAACTTACTCATGTGCGTTATTTCCGTGCCTCTTTGAAGCCTTTACTGTCTTCAATCAGAGCCAGATTTTCCATATTCTTGTTTAGTTCTATGCATATAAAACAACGATACCATTCTGTTTATTTGTCCTATGAACTTATTAGTAATGGAAATACCAACAATTAATTTCGATCAACTTAATAAAACAAAATGCATTTATCATTTATAAATGTATAATAGCGATTAGACCCGTCTGCAGCAATATTTTTAGATACTGGTGTTGAAGATAAAATGAGATATTTATAGAGCAATTCAAAAATCCCAAAACTGTTTATTATCTAATATACAAATGATAACTTTCAGTATCTTATGTTTACGCACCGGATTTTTTTGTAATGTTATGTAATAGGATCTGTTTTGTGGTTAAATTTTAGATTATCTCAGTATCCATTTAAGTATTTTTTCGTATTATTTTCAACCAATCAGAACGTCGAATTTAATTATGTTATCTTGTATAATTTCCATTATTTTGTTCACCTGTCAAAATTTAACCTCTGTACATGAAACCAACCTTGGTGCAGAATTTTAACCAATAAATGGGTTCTATAACTAATAGCCCTTGCTATTGACTAACCCAGCGCCGCCGCTAGGGTGCTGGCCGCACGTGTGCAACTTTTATATTAGCCGCCCCTGTCGGGCACATTTTAAAAATATAACGAAATATATAAAAAGTATCGCATGCCGTAACATATTTATTAATGCTGAATATAAGTATGTATATAGACACTTACCCAAACACTTGCAATAGTAATAACCCATTCAGCAAAATTTCCTAAATGTCTCCAAATTTAAACAAAAACACAAGAATAAAAGTATAAGAACAGTATCTTCGTAAACTTAAAAATTAACATCAACACCTAAATGGGTACTTTTCGGGCTTTAGTTTCGGCAAACTTTTTGACAACGTCTTTTAGATTTAATGTCTCACACACTTCATGTTCGATGGATAACATGGCTAAAGCGGAGAGAGCCCATCTTGCTTCATCGAAGACCGTAAATAGTTTTTGATTATTTTCAGTTTTGAAAATGACCGTTTACCTGTAGCTACGGTAACTGGCAGAGTTAGGAAAATACGTATGATTATGGTTAAATTGGGAAAAGTCGATTCAAGATTATTTTCATAAATATATCCTAGAACATCACGAGGGCTTTTTTCTGCGGTAACGTAAGGTTGACTAACTTTAATTTCTTCATATAAATCTGTGGCACTCTAAATTGATATTGTCCGTAAGCGCTTGATAAATTTTCTCACAATTCTTTTTAAGTTCATTATCGTCTTTTATTTTAGTTATACCATAAATTATGTCAAAAATATTTACATGTTGAAGTAATTGGAACCTCTCTTCAATCTGCATTTTGGCAGAATCCAAAATTTTAAAATAAAAATTTACCTTAAAAGAAATTTCCGGTGATGTTATGGGCTCATCAGCTGCTTCGTATTCAAAATGACGCTTTCTTTTTTTAATCCTTTGAACGGGTAAGCTGTGAAATTCTTGTTCTATGCCGGCTTTTTCAACCACCTTTTTGGATTCTGATAAAAATGTTTGAAAATGTTCGTCGAAACGATTAGTAATTAAGTAAATTTTTTAATTTTCCAAGGCATCAAGAGAAGATTTTATGTCAAATGCAAGATTTTGCTAGTCACATTTATTTTACTTAAAATATCATAAATTTGAATTGAACAATTTTATTTTTAAGTGATCTTGCTAAAGTCCTAGTGTTCATATCTCTTTTGTCATCCTCTTCTATCTCTTCTAAAGCATTATATATTTCACCTATTTGATGTTTTAATGGTGTTATAGCGTCAATGCGACTCTCCCACCGAATTTCCGCCAGCGCCTTTAAGGTCAGCTTTGGAAGGTGCTTTAATAAAATATTCCATCTAATGTTTGACAAAGAAAAGAATACACACAATTCCTGTAGTGTTAAAAAGTTCGACAGACTCAAAACTAAACAGCATCGTTTACAACCAGGTTTAAACTGTGCGCAGAACAGGGAATAAAAAAGGCTCGGGGGTATTTTCCTAAGATTTTCTTTTGCAGTCCAATATGTTTTCCACACATATTTGCGCCATTATCATACCTTGGCCGCGCACATTTTTCATGTCTAGATTAAGCGCCAACTTATTCTGGATAAATTCAAACAATCCTTGTTCGATAACATCAAGGACAGGGCAAAACCCTTAAAAATATTCAAATATTCTAAGTGGAGTTGAGATTAAAACACATCTTATCACAATTGTTATTTGTTCTGTATGTGTTACATCGGGGGTACAATCTAAAATAATAGAAAAAAAATATTTTGATTGTTGAATTTGTTTTAAAATGACATATTTAACACAATCTGCCAATAAAACTATTAACTCGTTTTGATGTTCCCATCCTAAATAATGTGCTAGGTTTTTATCGAGGTTTTTATTCTTAATTTCCACACGACGAAGATGTTCCGATGATACAGCATCAATTTTTGAAACCATTTGTACTAACTGCAAGTGTTTTCCATTATTTGGCTCAAATAATTTGTGTGAAGATCTTCTAAACGCTAGACATTGTTTAGATAAGAATTTCACTACAGATTGTAATCTTTCAATCACAGCTCCCCAATGGCTTTTTTCCATTTCATACAGTCTTTGGTGAGCAGAGCCCACTGTTAGTCCTTTCTTTAATGCTTTAGATAATTCAAACATTTTCTGGGAATTTTTATATGAGCAGCACATGTTTCGTGTCTTTTTAAAATAATGGCTAAATGTTGCCAATCGCTGACTCCAAGAGATCCGAAGAGTGAATGTCCGCTGCTTAGAACAAAACAGTCTACACTATTTAGTGATAATGAATAAAGTAACCAAGGACGATGAACTTTATCTCGATTGATCAATGTGCGATAGTAGTAGGCTTCTGAAAATCTTCTGTTATTTGTATCTCTTGGGAAACTAATATTCTTAATTTGAAAAGGAAAATTTTCAATATTAAATTGAACTTCACTTGCGTTCATTCTTCCAAGCCATTTTCCGGCATCGTTCGAAACCAAGTATGAACAAGAATTTGCTTCACTGCATGCGACATCTGGAACAATTTCGGTATTTTTATCCGCAGAACCAGTACTCTTAATATTAGTGTCATCACTGTCATCAGAGCTGTCGTCATTGCAGTTTTTTTCTTCGCCTTCATGGAAAACTTCTTTCGAAGTTGATGGACCTAATTTTATATCTTGAATTTCTTTTTTGACTAAAAATTGTCCCAGTGCCCCGCTAAGTCTTTTTATTTCTTCAGTTTTCGCTTCTTTTCTCTGCCTATATTGAAAACCAGATAGCAGCTTTTTTTCTTTGGGACATTTTGAAGTAATTAGTAATCACTAATAAACCTTTATATGGGTAAAACTAATTTAACAAAACTAAATTACATAACACCCGAACAGTAATTGCTCGCTTTCGCTTACTATACCTATGCGGAAGCACAGATTTTAAAGTACGTCCTAAAACCCGTTTAAAATGATTGCCAGCAAGTTACTAAAATTAAAAATGACAATTTTTTGATTATTCATCTGACAGGAGTACCTTGTAACGTCAAATAAAATATTACTAACAAATTCCTAACCTTTATTTAAACATTGTGTAACACTTTTAATTTTATAAATGAAAATAGAAAGTACAGTTAGTATTGTTAGATATACCTATTAATTTGTATTTACATATTGTACATTATTAGTTCTTATTTCCATTTTGTTTAGTAATAATACTAGTATTTATGACTTCAAAGTGCACCAATAAAAAAAAATAGCGTCAAGTATTCGTGGATAACTGATCTTTAAAACACTTACTCTACTTCGAGCGTGTTTTAAAGACCGTTTTATCCACTTTTAATAAAGTATTTTTTAGGATAATTAAGCAACCTATTTTAATAAGTTCATTTCGAAAATATGCAACACTGTAAAAACAAAACCAATAATCTATGTCAAACAGACATTTAATACTTGATGTCAGACAGAGGTTAATAGACATCTAGATGCTAACTTAAAAAATTAAAAGAATTGAAATAATTTTAATTATAATTTTTTTATGATAACTATGCAACCTCTTTTTTATACGTTCATAACGAAAACAGGCAAATTGTAGAAACAAAAACAATTTTCTATGTAGAATGACGTTTAAAACTTCATGTCAGATATATACATTTTCTTTAAAAAATATGTCTACCTTTTTCTTATAAAATAAATCGTTATTCAGATATTGAAAAAAATTGAACTAACACTTAAATTCTACCTTAGGAATTTATTTGCGCTAAATTAGGCGTCATATCAAAAATTGTATAGAAAATAATTAATCAACATGTTTAAGGTCTATATCTAGGGATTTTGAAAGATGCAGTTGTTTTAAAAATATTCGATAAAAACCAAAAACTGTGTGTTTTCGTTCTGGAGTTATCGTGGATACTAACATACATCTACACACAACCAGACATCGTGGCTGATATTGGCGAAACTTGGCCAAAAGTTGTAAAATGAGCTAATAACTCGATTTAGCAATAGTGAAAAAAAGGTCGATTACAAAACCTCTACATACATATGTATATGTAGGTTGGAAGGTAAAAATTTATACATTAAATTTAGAGGGCTCCTAATATTATCTGCGATCATTTTGTTGGCCATTTCACTTTTTTTCAAATTTAGCCGATTCTGGTGCACAATTCTACAAAATGAATGAGTATTACAACAGATGATATTGCATAGCCGTCATGAATTATATTTACCACATCAAATTACCTTTATTTGAGTTTCACAGTTTGTGCAAGGTTTATATCCCGAAACCTATGATTCTTGCCGGTTAAAATTTGATAAACTGTTTTTTTTTGCAAAATTTTGCTTGAAAAATGCTTGACCTGGCTGCATTCAGTTCTAAAATTCATTTAGCCTTTTTCTCGCTTGTAACGCGTTACGTGATATAAAATTGCAAAATGTTATTTGTTTTTGAGTATTAAGAAAGGGATGGTACATTTGTTTGCTAAACATTTAGAATAAGTACCTTAATAAGTGATTCACAAAAAAATCTCTTCAAATACTCTTGCTCAAAATGTAAGGTAAAAGCACTCAAACAACCCGAATAGGGTAATATCAGTTGTGATTTAGAGCACACTAATAGAAAATTTAGTAACAAAAATAAATTATTTCGACCCATTGTTCGAAATTTACTCAAGAAATAATCGTACCAAAAGCAATTCGTACTTTAAAATAATTAAGGTTACTTCATACACCAAGCTAGTTTCGTGAATGAATTATTTAAACACCCAAACTGAAGCTTTTTAATTATGTACGAAGTTACCCAGGTAGATATATGTTCTATCACGTGATTGTATAGTGTAATTAAAGCATTTGCTGTCGTACAACTATTATACTAAATATCCGCATTCTACCCCTAACACTCAATCATGGTTTCCAACACTACTTTTTACAGTTTTTTCAAACATAAAAGTCATTCTTCTTCTCAAAAGCGGCACAGAATTCTAAGTTCATCAAAACATCATTTTCTCGAACACGGGTCAGAATTTATCTAAAGCATCCCTGGATGATAAGCGTTGACTCAGTACTATAACTATTGGAAAAGCTATTTACCCTAAAAGTAGGTGATTTAAGATTATCCACCTTTTTCCATAATATAGAAACTACCTATCAGTACCTTGACCCATAAAAAATACCCCAAAGTAGGTGATTTAAGCGGATTATCCAGCTTTTCTATAATATAAAACTACTTCTATCAGGACCTACTTTCAGATTTCTAAGAATTGTACTTGGATGCAACCTTCCTATTTCCACGAATTGGGATTTCTAAGCAGACGCAATAAACTTTAACCCTCACGACCAGATTCCATGTTTAGATTTCCATGATAAATGGTTTTGACCTAGTTCAATTTAGCCTCAGCTATGATTAATGAGCTATTTGGCTCTGGAGGAAACGGTTACCTGTGTTGAGTGACGGCTCCCTGTTTTGGGAAACGGTTATCTGTCGGGCACCGGTTCTGGGGAAACTACCTCATCCTGGCGGTTAGGACCGTAGTATGAGTCCACGTAAGCATGTTTTTTATTACAATTTGGTCAAGAACCTTGATATTAGCATAGACAACAACCCCATCATTCTTCTTGTTTCCATGACCCGTTTAGAATTGGTCCTGCAGGTTGATTTAACACCTTGACTCGACTACATTTCGATCGGCTAAGATCGGGATAGCCTGTAGGTTAACACATATGGTCTTGACAATTAAACTGCTTGGAGACCTTGAAAATTTCAACCACACAACCAGATAGTGTAAGCATAATATTTAGCCAATACAGGAACGTTGATATACGTTTAGCATAGACAACAACCCTCTTGTTTCCACGAACTGATTCTATTATTAGAATTCAGTAATAGGAACGCTTACTTGCTATTTCTAAGAATTTTACCTCTAAGGAATGCTAAAATATGACTTGATTCCTTAACATTGTTTCCCTAGATGGATAGGGTGGGGTATAACCATTGAAATAGTTTGCATCAGAGGGCTTTTACGTAAAATAATGCACTTAAAATAATATATACTTGCATTTTATTGTAAATATTACAAACTTTTCCCCCTTTACTTGTAACCCCTATCAGCACACACACACATTTCATAAACCTTTTACTGATATTGTCTTACATAGTTATTGTATAAAAAGTGTACATTCGTCAAAGCACAATTACAAGTGGTTTGTGTATGAAAGAAACAAGTTGTTTTCATTTTGGGTAAAGCTGGTTGCTTTTCAATTTCTATAACTGACTGTCTCAAGCTTTTGCTCGCCCTTTAACGTAACCGATATTAGTCCACGAAGTATATGTGGAAAGAGATGTGTAGAGGTATATCCAGATCCCCATTTGATGCAGTGATGATTATTGATTAACCAAATGGCTTGTCGTTGAAAGACGTGCCAAGGAAATGGTGGTTTGAACACAAAATTGGGAGCTTGATTTCCATTGTATATTGCTAGCTCAATATCTTTCGAAATGAGCAGTTTACATATGGTTGGATGGCCTAATGTTATGTATATCGTTTTTCCGACTGCACCCAGACTACTCATGAATACATCCTTTGTATTTAGCATCGTTTTAAATTCCTCAATTCGATTTTCTTCTTTGAAATACTGTAAAAGCGCTGAGGTAAAACACATTTAAACTCCTCTGTTTCTAACACTATACGTTCACCATACTTCGTATTGATTACTGTGACATTAATAACTTTATATTTTTCGATATCTCTAGGTCACATGCATTTTTATAGAGTTTGCAATAGGTGCTTTGGTTTAACCCTGCTAATTCCATGTTTAACAACTTACTAACCGACTGATCTCAACACACTGCGACTTATATGTCCTTGAAGCATCGGCTTGAACAATGGATCGCCTTTGTTCTTGAAAGTTGATTTCTCAGAAATGAGGTGGGCAGCTGGATAACAATCTATTTTTAGAAATTATAACTCGGCTAGAACAATGGATCGCCTTTGTTCTTTATCAGAGTTGTGACCTTGAAAATTATAAGCATAGACCTTGAAGCGTCGGTTTGAACAATGGATCGCCTTTGTTCATGAAAATTGATTTCTCAGAATTGAGTTGGTATCTAGATAACAATCTATTTTTATAACTTTGGAACAATGAATCGCCTTTGTTGTTTTATCATGTGACCTTGAAATGGGAGGAAACGGATACCCGTGTTGCGAAACAGCCATCTCTTTTGGGAAACGGCTCTGTTTTAGGAAACGGCTACCTGTTTTTAGGAAACGGCTACCTGTTTTGGGAAACGTCTACCTGTATTTGGGAAACGGAACCACTTGAGGGCACTTTGCTGGGGAGGCGTTACCATAGTAAACTTCAAGAATTTCTTGATGACCTTGAAGCATGCATAGACAATGATACCTCAGGACTTGCGTAGGTTTGTAATAAGTCTCGAACAATGTCTCAAAGTAAAAGGATCTCAGATCCTGATATGAAGGCTTTAGGAAAACTGAATGTATGGCTAGTAAATCTTATAATGAAGCGATGAAAATACCTATTAGGAAAGATGATGATGTGACCACATTAAACGAAAATCAGTTGAAGGAAATTGAATGTGAAAAACAAATAATAAATAAAATAGATATGATCCAGCAAAGGGATTACAAATGTTAAGTGACAGTACATCAAACTTCCCATAATATGTATATTTACTTGAATCGATTTTTATCATATATATATATATATATATATATATATATATATATAGATGAATATTGTGGTTAATAAATTATAAGTTTTATAAAAATATTTTACTTGTTAGATGACCTTGAAGAATCAGTCTGAACAATGGATCCCTTTGTTCTTGATTTCTTAGAATTGAGGTGGGGTAGCTAGATAATAATCTATGTTTAGAAACTATGACTCAGCCACAACAATGGATCGCTTTTGTTCTTTCATCATAGGTGTGACCTTGAAAATTATAAGCATAGACCTTGAAGCGTCGGCTTGAACAATGGATTACCTTTGTTCTTGAAAAAGATTTCAGAATTGAGGTGGGGTATCTAGATAACAATCTATTTTTATAACTCCACCAAAACAATGAATCGCCTTTGTTCTTTTCTCAGAAGTGTGACCTTGAAATTGACCGTTACTTTGAAACAGCTATCTGTTTTAGGAAACGGCTACCTCTTTTTAGGAAACGGCTACCTGTTTTAGGAACCGGCTACCTGTTTTTGGAACCGGCTACCTGTTTCGGGAAACGTCTATCTGTATTTGGGGAACGGAACCACTTGAGTGCACTGGGAGCGTGACCAAAGTAAACTTTCAAGAATTCCTTGAAACATGCACAGACAAGTATGATACTTCAGGGCTTGAGGCAGAGGTCAATGAACTTCCTGGAATTGATGGGGGCGTGACCGTGAAAAGAATCACAATTTGATTTAGAATCGACCTTCAGTTCGCATCCTACATACCCTCAATTGTGTGTGACTTTGACAAACGAGAAGGTTGGTCACGCAACCTTGAAATCACCTTGAAGCTGTGTGTACGTTAAGAACATTGACAATGAGAGTGACCATTTCCACGTGACCTTGAAGCGACAATCTGTACGGAGCATCACCTTGAAAACCAATTTAGTAACTTCTAGTGCCTTTTTCAAACCTAGTTAATTCAATGACCTTCATGAATATTGATGAGGACAATGTGTATGATGACCCTAAAAACCATATGCGTGGGCGCTTGACCTTGAAGCGGGCGTACGCTTGGGTGACCTTGAAGATAAGCAATGTGAACGACCTTGAAGCGAGGTGTGTGTACGATAAGAATCTAGGCAATGAGAGTGACCTTGAGGTGATGACCTTGAAGAGACAGTGCATATCGACGTTAGATGTCATTCCATAAATGAAAAAGTAAATGAAGGCATTTTAAACGTTAAGTATTGTGATACCAATAACCAGGTAACAGACAACTTTGAAGCCTTTGAATAAATACAAGTTCAATAAACATAAGGATTTTTTTAAATCTTAGAATAGAATGTATGTAAAAACATTAATTTTTTTAAGTGTAACTTTCACATTTAGGAGAAGGTGTTGGAAATTAAAAATGTAACTGGCAAAGTTAGCAACCTGTATATTGTTTAATATATATATATATATATATATATATATATATATATATATATAGTTTTGTTTTGTTTTGTAACAAGTTATGTACAGTTTGAGTCGAATAGATATAACAAGATATCTACAATAAAACATCAGCGCCTGTAGAGAGGTTATTCTCCTTCGCCAAAATAATATTTGCACCACGAAGAAACTGTCTTAGTGTGTTGCTTAAAGCAAACTTCAAGCTACACTTTAAATAGGTTAATATTCACCGGCTTGTCAGAGCTGTTCAGAGTCATCCTGTTAATTGCGGATGTCGCAGAATATTGTCTTTCATTTTTATGGTCATGGCATGAAAATATCTTTAATTTAAAATTGCTTTGGTTTCGTTTAGTTAATTAAAGGGCAACCTCTGTTAGGTTAGTTGTGATTATCTGGATATATTTTCTACTCAGTATTTTACTTTTGTTCACAATAAACTCAATGTTCCCTAATTGTTTCTGTGTTTAAAATTTTATTTATCTAATAGTGGGTATATAATATACCGCATTTAGGGCCGGTCCTTCAATAGTTAAATACTTAATTATAAGATAGTTACCAGTGAGTTTATATTGACATTTGAACTAATTGTCACGATCACAGTCTAATCTAAACTCACTGATAACTTTATCTGCTAGTTAAATTGCGTCTCTAACCACCCACGGCACAATATAGGTGAAATGAGCACTGGATTGCATGGTTGTTTTGGAGGTATCGATAATATAGTTGGAGTGAGAATTTGGTTAGAGAAGAAAGAACTGAAAAGGCGTCACAAGCTTTAAAGAAAAAAAGGAACAGAAAATTGGTTCTTATTCCTTGAGAGGAGCCTGTAAAACTTGAAACGGGAAGTTAATAGGAATAATAAGTAAGTGAACAATTCCCTCAACAAACGTAAGTTTATTTCCTTCCTGGAATTCCCAACAAAGGAGCATTAAGCCAAATATTATTGTATAGCTATGTAAACATGAATAATAGACGAAATAAATTATATACAGTAGGTACGTTATTCCCACAATTTACACCAAAAGAAAATAAAATATAAATTAAAATAAGTTTACGAGGGCAAGTTGAGTGCTTGCATTTACGCCCACAGTAGTTTATACTTTAAAATACCAAAACAAACAATACCCTTCCGGCCGACGTAAGATCTTACGTAGCTTAGCCTGAAAAGGCCAATTTAATAAACTTATTAAATCAGTTACTTGTAAGAAAGAAATAATTAAATAATTCAGCTTGCCTTTCGTTTAACAAAGCTGAATACAAACCCCTTTTGATCAAGTTACATCAATACAATTGGAAAAGCTTGCTCAGTCCCAATTCTATTTCAAGAAACAAAGAACAATAGTAATTAAGCAAATTTAAAATTAGAAACAGTAATTGGTCCGAACAAACTTATCCATTTCGAGTGACGAAAAGAATATTATATATTTTAGCTACTAAGTAATTTAAACTAGCACGAAATCTCGCCCCAACAGTTAACAGATTCAGTATTACATCTGTATACATAAAAGTTACATCTGGTATACATAATAAATGCTACTGCGCACGACCACAGAACCAGTAGTACAAAGGTAATTATTCAAAATGAAGGTTGTATATTCATAGGTGTGCATATAAATCCAACTTTAATTATAGTTATTCAAAATTTTGACTGTTGATTGTGCGTGAAATATTAAAGGATGGTTAATGAACCGATAGCAATTCTACATGAGAGAAATGGTATTAAAATTAGCTACAGGTGGGTCTCCAAATGACACCGAACTTACACTACAGGTAAATATGTTGAACAAATACTTGTTGATATCACTTATATAAATATATTTAATTTCCTTGTAGGCAATCGTAACCTGCTGAAGGCAATTTGGGCACAAGTCTTATTCAGAGGTAAGATGTTTGCCAAATACTTGTTAACGGAACTAAAGTAAATGTACTTTTTCGTTGTAGAAAGCAATTTGTTGATACAAGTTTATTCAGTGATACGGTGCTACCTCTAAAATCGAGTACGAACGGTAGTTTAAATGTCTTAAAAATTTGTTACACCTATTTATTTGAAGAAGAAATGAGAAATTCTTTTGTGTGTGAAACCTGAAAGCGAAGTTCTAATTATAACGAGGTTAACAAGATCTAATACGATTTACCAAAATGTGTAGGTGTAGTGAAATATTTCTATTACATCCGCCTTAAATAGCGATTATATCACTTTTATACAACAAAGCGATATTATATGGTTAAAATTTTCCATAAAATGATGCTTAACATCTAGTAAATAGAAACAAGAAAATTTCTAGAAACTTTCCAACCTTCTACAGCAACTTTGAAAAGAAAGCCAACGCCTCAAGAAACAATTTTACAACTCGAAAACTACTCCTTTCACATTATTGTTACCACCTTTAAATATATATTGTTAACAGATGTTTGTTTTCAAAATAAAACATGATAAGTAAGATGCAGTTATGTAATGGTATCACCATCTAGTGGTGATTTAGCAAAGTGACAGGTACCTTGTAAGAATTTTGAATTAATTGAAGTTAAATTTTGTAAAAACTAGTCAACTTTTAAAATACAGAAGTAGATACGAAAGAAATAATTTTCGTATAACGTAACCGCGTACACGTCCTAAAAAGAAAATTGTGTGTGAAGTAGAATTTAACTACAGTACAGAATGATTTTGTATATTATTTAATCCATCATACTCATCAGTAAATGTCCTAAATACAGAAATTTTAAATCATTTAGTGCAGAAAATAGAAAATAGTGTTTAAACCATATTACTAAATTTTTAAGTCACAGGTACTTATTTAAGGTCGCTTTTAGAAACAGTAATAAATAATACAATCGATCCTATATCGATTTTTGCACGTTACAAAATACTTAACTATACATTGATATAGGTTCCGAACCTTAATGATAAAGATTATTCCTTCTGGACGGGTCTTCTGCAAGTCTTACAGAAACGGTGCCAAACATTTTTTCTCTTTGGGCTGTAAATATAGGACACTCTTTCATGAGTCACCGAAAAGATAAAAACGGTTTTCACTTCAAATACTGTTCTAGGTGGCTTTGGAGACGCATAAAAGGAATCCTCTTTATCATTAAATGCCGTATGGTTACCCAATCACAACACGTTACATGCACCAACCCAGCTTTAAGCTTATCTTCATGTATTACTGTCCATATTTGAATTATTTTGAGTAATTGAAATAGTTTGAAGTAATTGAATTACATTTGAGTAATAAGATTTCTTTTGAGTATTTTAACTATCTGTACACGATTTCAAATCGTGATTTGTCAAAGTATTTGGTAATTGGTAATGGGTATTTACGTAATTAATTTTACGGTCCAGAAAGTAATCGATATTTGAAATCATTTGAAAATTTACCAGTATTTGGTATTTGTGATTTCAATTACTTTCAGTCGGTTATTTATTTGATTCCTTATTTTAATAAATCAGACATCACTGTAGACCACTTTAAAGGATTTATTAAAAATTCCTGGAGTAATTACTTTATTATTTTGGTTTGTGTTAGGAGGTTTTACAATAATATCTCAGAAATTAATGTAAATTGTAGGTGGTCATATTACCATGAGCATATTTTTCATTAAGTTTTCATTGTTGACTTATTTTTCCTTCTTTTGCAGATTCCACGCACGACTCTTGATCCGCCCGTCAGGAAGAAGAGAAAATTTGGAATCCAGAGCAAATGAAAAAGCTATTGAAGCAGTTCGTTCAAAGGCTTCAAGCTGCAAAAGGCAGCAGTAACATTCAGCGTTCCAAGAACCACTTTGAGAAGACTGATTGATTCTGGAGATGCTCCTGAAGAAGCTGGGAAGAAAAATTGGTCAGGAAACCAATTCTTCCATTGACACTTGGGAAGAATTCTGAATACTTGCTATTCATGGAAACTAAGTATTATAGGCTGACTCAAACGGACGTCAGGCAGATGGAATATCAATTATACCACTCATAAATGACAGCCTCTCGATAGGGCATTCATGGGACCGCTCAAGACTTACTACAGTGAAGAAATTCGCCAGTTCTTTCTGCACTCTGACAGACTTCTGAAACCCTATGACAGCAGAATTGTTTGGAAATACTTACTTGAAATGCGTCAGTGGATTCCGAGTAACTGGCATATATCCATTTAGCAGATCAACATTCACAGAAGCCGATTATCTAGCTGAAGCAGCAAACGATTACAATGGACAACAAGCAGCAAACAATCACAATGAACAACAAGACGCAAATAATCACAATGGACAAGTAGCAAACAATCACAATGGACAACAACTGACACTCAGATATGATTAACTAGGACCATCAACCCAAAGATTGGATGTTCTACACAGCATATATCCCCGCCTCCTCCTGTCAAGAAGAAGAATCGGGGAGAAAGGCCTCAAAACCTACACTCATTACCTCTTCGCCGTACAAACAGCAGCTAGAAGATTCTGTCAAGAGGATTCAAGCCAGAGAATCAAACCGTGGTCGGGGACGAGGAGGTGGACAATCTCAACGATCTGCTTAGACTCCCAATTCAAGCAGTGATGACGATCCTGATTCTTCCCAGCTAGTGAGGAGGAGTATTCCGACTTGGAAGAAGGAATATCTCGATATAACCTCCATGGCCAAATTAGCCTTACCTAAGGTCGAATTTGAGTTTGGACACTTTCTAGTTTTTTTTAATCATATTAAGAGTTAATTTTATTTGTACTACTATCTTATTACAAACTTAATAATAAATTGTTTTTTTGCTTTTGGTTTTAAAACTCATGATTTTTATTTGACTTATAGGTAAAAACAAATAGGGTGGCCATATTACAACCTTCTCCTTTTAGCTAATTCAGTTGTTAGACAATAATTTCTTTATGCGTGCAGTTTGAGTTTGCAGTGCTGTTGAATTTTTAATCTCTACGCTTTGTAAGGTGTGCTAATTAACTGGAACTTATTAAATACGCCTAAAGTAAAAGACATAGGAAGTTTATGGATAAAGACTATCCTGATCTAATAATAGATGGAAACAGAATTTTCTGCGGGTCGCCTGAAATCTGTAAGTATTTTAATTTGCTCTTACTTTGGGATTTAACAAGAAAGGCTTTAATATAAAAATAATTTCTGAAAAGTACCTATCTTTTGGCAACGCTATATTTAATTATCTAGTTGTTTACGGTTTTGTTACATTCCGTTTGTTCACCCTTATTTTTATGATTTCTTTTCGAAGCCCTTTTCAACCCTTGTCATCCCTAATTAAGGCCTTTTTATTTTTACTAGCTTACGTGGGGACTGCATTTTCAACCCTTATTTTTATGGTTTCTTTTCGGAGACCTTTTTCAACCCTAATTTTTACACACGCACGTGCGAGACCGTATTTTCTTCCCTATGTCTTTTCGAGGGTCAACCCAAATTAGAGCCTTTTGCACATGTTCACGTGAGGGGCTGGGGTTCGTCTTGGTGCTGGGGCTGGACCTGAGCTGGTCTTGGTCTTGGAGTTGGTCTTGGACTTGAGCTAAGTCTTAGGGTTGGTCTTGGACCTGAGCTGGACATGGACCTGATGAGATTAGCATTCTGATTGAAAAGATTTTTTTAGTAAACGAGGTTGCTGGTAGAGTATCTGTTAGTATCGTTTAGCGATTCAAGATGGAGGGTCAGTTTAAGTACCCTATTCGGAGATAGTTGTGGGTCCGTCGGGTTGTGGGAAATTGTATTTTATCGTGGATTTTCTAAAAATATCGAAACCGCCTGCGATATAGCTTTTGAAAAATGATCTGGTTTTACAGTGAGTGGCAGCCTTTATTCAAATATCTCTGTGGAATTTTAAAAGGGTTTACGTGATATGGAACAGTTTGACGTCTTAATAATAATTCACGATCTAATGCGCGAAACTAACGTCTCTGTGGTTGATATTTTTACAAAGGGCTGTCATCATCGAACTCTATGTGTTTTTCTTAACGCAGAACATATTTCATCAAAGACGTGGACAGCGGGATATTTCTCTCAACGCACATTACATAACTTTGTTTAAGAACCCCGTGACAGCTCAGATACAGCATTTAGCAAGACAGATTTCGCCGGACAACCAAAATTTTTAAAAGCAGCGTATTTCAAAAGCCCGCACGGATATTTATTGTTCGATTTAAAACAAAATACACCGGATGTGCTACGTTATAGAACAAACATATTCCGGCCTCAAGGTATCTGCCAGGTATATATAGCGAAAAAGGGTTTAAGTCTCACAGTCATAAAGATTACATCATATATGATGGCTGACGTTTTAAGCGAGAACACTGATATCCTGTGTGCATTAGCCAGATTAAGTAAAAGTTAACGGACACTTTATTGAAATGTTTGGATAGTAAGCAGGTAGAGTGTATTTGCGAGTGTGCACATAACATTTTAAAAGGTCGTGTACCTCTGTCAGCTGATCAGAAGCAGCGACTCTGTCAACATAAGCACCCTTTAAGACGCTTACAGAGAGAGACGAATCTAAAAAAGAAGAAACAGTTTCTTGTACAGAAAGGTGGTGCATTTCTACCACTCCTGTTAGGACCATTACTCGGCAGAATTCTGGGTAATCTGTTTCAATAACCATGGACCACATTCTGAAGAAGATGATTATTCTACTGATGGACTTTATACAGCGCTTACAGGCACCAGATGTTACACAACACAACATTTTAACGCAGCTGGGTAACGATATGGATAAAGTTTTAAGAACTAAAATCACCGACCATGACAAATGGCAGCAGTACAACCAAGTTCTTCAAAGGTATCTACACTTTTCCAATCAGTTACGTCAGCCTACCAGTATAAAAATCAGCGGTTACGCTGTTGATGATATTAGAGATTTACCGCAACGCAAAGGTCTGATAGACGACGAGATAGTATCAACGCCTTCATATAAGAGAAAAGGCGCGATTTGTTACGTATACTGAATACGAGCAGCGATGTTTTTGGGATAAAAGGGTACTGTCACAATAAAAGGCGAGATCATACCACATTCCAACATTATCGATCTGGTTCACGAGACGTTAAGAAAACGAAAAACCACAAACCCGGCCGGTTGGCGTCAGTTTGCGACGTACATTAAAGAGATAAATATACCACGGGAGTTTATCGGAAATACGCAAAGGTATGATGTTTCTGTATCACCCAGCGTTAAACGGACCCTCACAGCTATAGGTGAGAATTACGATGCTGATAGTGAAACACGGGAAACGCCGAGAAGAATCTCTCAAAAAGAAGAGGACTTTTACTAGATTGGGATTCGTGGCGACCATAACATGGATGCTGTATACTATGATCCCTCTCACCCAGCAGGGTTCGCTGGTATAACACCTTTAACTAATGCTGTAAAGGGTAGATATGGTGAAGTGAAAAACTGGCTATAACAGGAACCTTATACGGTACATAAACCAGTCAGAAAAAGTTTCCACGAAATAAATATATTGTGAGTAACCTTCACGGGTTGTGGCAAGCGGATCTTTGTGATATGCGAACTTTAAGTAAACATAATAGTGGATACAACTACATACTAACGGTAATTGATGTATTTAGCAAGAGGGCATGGGCGAGAGCACTTAAAACGAAGACAGCCTCATCTGTAATTGAAGCATTCGCGGATATTTTTAAGGATTGCAACAAGACTCCGGCAAATCTACAGGCGGATAATGGCAAAGAGTTTGTGGCGAGCAGTGTACAAAACTTTTCAAGAAACAAAATATCAATTTCTATGTAACAAATAACCCTGATGTAAAAGCATCTGTAGTTGAAAGATTTAATAAAACATTGAAAACAAAGATGTGGCGTTATTTCACTTACAAAAATTCCTACAGGTATATTGATGTACTCGAAAGACTTGTGACTGCTTACAACAATAGCCCTCATTCAAGTATAAAGATGACCCCCGCGGCTGTAAACGATAAAAACATTTTGGAAGTGTGGAATAACCTGTACGCGAAAGGTTTAGGTCCAGTTCGCCATCCTAAATATAAAGTCGGTGAGCATGTCAGAATCGCCAGAACTAAGTACACCTTTGAGAAGGGATATGAAACGAATTGGAGCGAGGAAGTTTTTACAATTAGTGCGGTGATAAAAAGAAGACCACCAGTTTATCGAATAATCGATCTTAATAACGATCCTGTTGAGGGTTTTTACGAAGAAGAATTGCAAGTTGTTACGGTTGGTAAAGATACTCTATTCAAAGTCGGTAAGATTCTAGCAGAGAAGGGCCGTGGGCGATATAAACAATACCTGGTCAAGTGGCGTGGATACAGTGACAAATTTAATAGCTGGATGTTAGCTTCGGTTGAGAGATATATAAAATGGAGTTTTATCTTAGCTTATTGAGTAATAGATCTATGACGTATTTTCCAGGTAATATGACGTCAAGTTTTATTACGCAACTGCCTAAACGAATAAGATTAACGGGCTCATGGGTTGTAGGATATCGGAAATTCAGTACCCATGTTCTTTGCCTCTGTAAGTGCAACAGATAATTTAATTTATTATAGAACAAAGCCACCTGGCGAGAACGTGTTAGAAACGATATTAAAAAGCCCGCAGAATATTTTCAACTCGACAACGAGAAGATCATTTATATTGAAGATGGCTGGTACGTGATACGATTCGCTTCGGGAAATTACGACAGCATAGAAGAAATTATCAGCGAGCTAAATAACCATGTACTAATAAGTAAATTGCTAACAATCGAATATCATAATCTAACTAAGCGCGTCACTACGAAATTAAAACTCAGCTCTTGCAATTCGGATTCTCACAACGTCTAGCCTTACAATTGGGTTATCGTCCGTATCAGAACATAGCTATGGAACCAATACACCTCACCCCGCTAGTATATGGATAGGATTACCAACTCAGATGTTTGTTTATTGCGATATCGTTGAACCGCAAATTGTGGGTGATATTTTATCTCCGCTTATGCGTATAATAAATATTACTTCAGAAAACTATGATTACGGGGGGTCATAAAGATGTGGTTTTTTCGCCTACAGACTACATGCCCGTGATGACACGGGTATTTGAAAACATCGAGATTAATATAAAACAGATACGGGTGCAGCAATGCCATTTGAGTTTGGAACGTCGTGCCTGAAGCTACACTTTAAGAAAGTACAATAATGGTTTGCCCTTATAAGCAATATTACATGAATCAGGCCGGTAACGGTATCGGCTCTATCTACAGAGGTGCGCCATATCAACGTGGTCATGGAATAGGAGCTGGTTAGGTGGTATATTTAGAAGTATAATACCACTTATTTAAGCCTGGTGCAAAGGCCATTGAAAAGAAGCTCTTAGAACGGGTGCTAATATTCTTGGTGACGTCATAGAGGATCGACCTATTAAGGATTCGTTTCAAAAAGATTTCACGAGGCAGGTAGAAACCTTAAGCGTAAAGCCGACGAGAAAATCGATAAAATTGATGGAGGGTTCGGGTTATAAAAGAGTACGTCTGTCCGATAATAATCAGTCTCCACTGAGAGCTGTTGCTAAGAAGAAGCCTGCTTACGACGATATATTTTAAAGATAATGACTTTTCTACATGCCCAATCGTGTGAATGCGTCAAGTTCGAATTGGATTTGTTCGTTTACCGTCGACAGACAAGTATCGAGAGTGGTGAATGAATATTTTACAAGCCCTTATCAGCTCTGAGTGATGACGCCTCAATAGAATTTGTAGTCCCCACTTACAGACGCTAATGTTGTAGCACCGGTAAATAACTGGATGCATTCGCTTTCTCACAGGTGGAGGTATACTTAAATCAGAAGATGGTGTCACAACCAGACACCTACCCCTACCGTTCATATATCGAAACGCTGCTAAATTATGGAAAAGAGGCCAAGAGTTCACATCTAGGATGTACTTATGGCACAATGATACAGCTGGACAGATGAATACACTGGGAGCAAATAACAGTTTTGAGAACGTCAAGAACTTGCGGCTATCGGGAAACAGATAGAGATAATTGGTCACCTGCTCTCGGATTTGTTTAATCAAGAAAAGTTTCTCATAAGTGGTGTTGAGTTAAAGGCTAAATTTGTACGATCAAGAGATACCTTTAGCCTAATGGCGGCACTCGCTTCAAATTACAAGACGCGAATTATAGACGCTAGTTTACTGGTGAGACGTATGCGAATCAATTTAACTACTCTAATTGCGCACGCTAAAGCTTTAGAAACAACAGCCGCAAAATACCCTGTTACAAGGACCGACGTAAAAGTGTTAACTATACCTGCAGGCATACAGCGAAAATCACTGGATAATGTTTTCCTGGTCAGTTACCTAAACGATGCATCGTAGGCTTTGTAGAAAATAAAGCCTTCAACGGTGATTACCCTCAAACCCGTTCAATTTTCATCACTGCAATATTAACTACATGTCGTTACATATTGACGGACAGACAACAAATTCCATCGAAGTCCTTACAACCAGACTTTACAGATAATGGTTTATATGTAAGAGCGTACCACACCTTATTCTCTGGTACGGGTATTCATTTTTTGAATGAAGGTAACGATATATCGAGAAGTGATTACCCCAACGGCTACTGTTTAATGGCCTTTGACCTAACACCTGACTTGTCTGCAAACGCTAGTACGCATTGGAATTTTGTTAGAAACGGCTCCCTTCGGCTGGAAGTCGGGTTTGAAGAGGCGCTCACCGTAACCGTTAACTGTTTGGTGTATGCAGAATTCGATAACGTGATCGATATTGATAAACATCGGAACGTCGTTGTGGATTTTAGCTCTTAAAAGTGGTAGCTCAAACGTGCAAGCTTCAGTGTACAGCAGCAGCCTAAAGAAGATGGGCGCATACTTGGACGTACAAGGGTTTAGTGGTGTTAACAACGAATTCATACTGAAAGAAATTGCCGTGGTTACAGATCATGGTCATTTATCGTTGATGCTAATAAAACCACTTCGAGGTTACTTTATATCAAGATCCATGTCACAATAGATAAAATTTATGGAGGATAATTGTCATGGGCTGAAATTGTGATCACGTCATGTACTACAACAATTTCCGTGAGGAGTTGATGAGAGCGTTGCGTCCATTTAACAAAATTCACGTTAAGGGAGTGAAAACAACAGTTTTTAAGGTTTCTTAACAAACCAATAGTAAAGCGGAGGAGACATTTCTTAGCACTGTTTTTACAAGAAAGTTAAAATACTTATTTTTCATCTATATACAGTCAAAGCTGCTTATAGCGAACCCGATTATAACGAACTTCCGGGTATAACGTACTAGTTTTAAAACTCCCGTCACACTATCCATAAGATCCCTTATAAATATTGTTTGTTATAATAAACCCGTAAACTACGAACTTTCGGATATAGCGTTCGGAAAAATTGTTTCCGTCCGTTAAATTTTACACAAAAGTAAGCAAGTATTCTGCCAGTAAAATAAATAGCAGGTACGTAGATTATTTGATGTGCAAAGGTAAGGTTTCTGTAATTTTTTCTTAGAAATGCCTGCTTAAACACTTTCCTAATTTCGTGTTTAAATCTTTAATCCTAAAGGGTAATTATGTATTTTAACAATACTATACGCTGACCTTGAGTTGCAGGGTTTTCCTAATCAACTTGTCAATCAAATAAATCTATTAACAGACTAGTTAAACAATAAGTGGCCTAATATCAAGGGTAATTTTAGTGATAATGGCGACGAAACTGGGCTAGTTTTTAAATTAAAGAACCCAGATAAAACACTAAAATTTAAAGGTGAAAATGTGTAGGCGGCAAATTATCAAAAGAGCGGGTAACAGTTTTGTGTGTGCTAATTTAACCGGGACAGAAAAACGAAAGCAAATCACTCAAGCCACGGTGTTTCAAAAATGTAAATCGAAAATTGTGTGGATAAATTGTTTTGGTCTACGAAATATAATAAACAATCGAAAATTACAGTCTTTTTAACAAAACTAACTCATAAATGTGTAAATATTGTATAATATAATAATTTATTAATCTATCGTAAAAATAAAATATGTATGTAATTTTTTCTTTTATCGTTTATTACGAACTTCGGATATAACAAGTCCCTTGTGGTTCATTACAACCGGATTCTACCGTAGTTGTAAAGAAAATAGGTATAATTACGATAGAATAATTAATTATTTAATAATTTTATACTAAATATCCGCATTCTACCCCTAACACTCAATCATGGTTTCCAACACTACTTTTTACAGTTTTTTCAAACATAAAAAGTCATTCTTCTTCTCAAAAGCAGCACAGAATTCTAAGTTCATCAAAACATCATTTTTCTCGAACACGGGTCAGAATTTATCTAAAGCATCCCTGGATGATAAGCGTTGACTCAGTACTATAACTATTGGAAAAGCTATTTACCCTAAAAGTAGGTGATTTAAGATTATCCACCTTTTTCCATAATATAGAAACTACCTATCAGTACCTTGACCCATAAAAAATACCCCAAAGTAGGTGATTTAAGCGGATTATCCAGCTTTTCTATAATATAAAACTACTTCTATCAGGACCTACTTTCAGATTTCTAAGAATTGTACTTGGATGCAACCTTCCTATTTCCACGAATTGGGATTTCTAAGCAGACGCAATAAACTTTAACCCTCACGACCAGATTCCATGTTTAGATTTCCATGATAAATGGTTTTGACCTAGTTCAATTTAGCCTCAGCTATGATTAATGAGCTATTTGGCTCTGGAGGAAACGGTTACCTGTGTTGAGTGACGGCTCCCTGTTTTGGGAAACGGTTATCTGTCGGGCACCGGTTCTGGGGAAACTACCTCATCCTGGCGGTTAGGACCGTAGTATGAGTCCACGTAAGCATGTTTTTTATTACAATTTGGTCAAGAACCTTGATATTAGCATAGACAACAACCCCATCATTCTTCTTGTTTCCATGACCCGTTTAGAATTGGTCCTGCAGGTTGATTTAACACCTTGACTCGACTACATTTCGATCGGCTAAGATCGGGATAGCCTGTAGGTTAACACATATGGTCTTGACAATTAAACTGCTTGGAGACCTTGAAAATTTCCAACCACACAACCAGATACTGTAAGCATAATATTTAGCCAATACAGGAACCTTGATATACGTTTAGCATAGACAACAACCCTCTTGTTTCCACGAACTGATTCTATTGTTAGAATTCAGTAATAGGGACGCTTACTTGCTATTTCCAAGAATTTTACCTCCAAGGAATGCTAAAATATGACTTAATTCCTTAACATTGTTTCCCTAGATGGATAGGGTGGGGTATAACCATTGAAATAGTTTGCATCAGAGGGCTTTTACGTAAAATAATGCACTTAAAATAATATATACTTGCATTTTATTGTAAATATTACAAACTTTTCCCCCTTTACTTGTAACCCCTATCAGCACACACACACATTTCATAAACCTTTTACTGATATTGTCTTACATAGTTATTGTATAAAAAGTGTACATTCGTCAAAGCACAATTACAAGTGGTTTGTGTATGAAAGAAACAAGTTGTTTTCATTTTGGGTAAAGCTGGTTGCTTTTCAATTTCTATAACTGACTGTCTCAAGCTTTTGCTCGCCCTTTAACGTAACCGATATTAGTCCACGAAGTATATGTGGAAAGAGATGTGTAGAGGTATATCCAGATCCCCATTTGATGCAGTGATGATTATTGATTAACCAGATGGCTTGTCGTTGAAAGACGTGCCAAGGAAATGGTGGTTTGAACACAAAATGGGGAGCTTGATTTCCATTGTATATTGCTAGCTCAATATCTTTCGAAATGAGCAGTTTACATATGGTTGGATGGCCTAATGTTATGTATATCGTTTTTCCGACTGCACCCAGACTACTCATGAATACATCCTTCGTATTTAGCATCGTTTTAAATTCCTCAATTCGATTTTCTTCTTCTTTGAATTACTCGTAAAAGCGCTGAGGTAAAACACATTTAAACTCCTCTGTTTCTAACACTATACGTTCACCATACTTCGTATTGATTACTGTGACATTAATAACTTTATATTTTTTCGATATCTCTAGGTCACATGCATTTTTATAGAGTTTGCAATAGGTGCTTTGGTTTAACCCTGCTAATTCCATGTTTAACAACTTACTAACCGACTGATCTCAACACACTGCGACTTATATGTCCTTGAAGCATCGGCTTGAACAATGGATCGCCTTTGTTCTTGAAAGTTGATTTCTCAGAAATGAGGTGGGCAGCTGGATAACAATCTATTTTTAGAAATTATAACTCGGCTAGAACAATGGATCGCCTTTGTTCTTTATCAGAGTTGTGACCTTGAAAATTATAAGCATAGACCTTGAAGCGTCGGTTTGAACAATGGATCGCCTTTGTTCATGAAAATTGATTTCTCAGAATTGAGTTGGTATCTAGATAACAATCTATTTTTATAACTTTGGAACAATGAATCGCCTTTGTTGTTTTATCATGTGACCTTGAAATGGGAGGAAACGGATACCCGTGTTGCGAAACAGCCATCTCTTTTGGGAAACGGCTCTGTTTTAGGAAACGGCTACCTGTTTTTAGGAAACGGCTACCTGTTTTGGGAAACGTCTACCTGTATTTGGGAAACGGAACCACTTGAGGGCACTTTGCTGGGGAGGCGTTACCATAGTAAACTTCAAGAATTTCTTGATGACCTTGAAGCATGCATAGACAATGATACCTCAGGACTTGCGTAGGTTTGTAATAAGTCTCGAACAATGTCTCAAAGTAAAAGGATCTCAGATCCTGATATGAAGGCTTTAGGAAAACTGAATGTATGGCTAGTAAATCTTATAATGAAGCGATGAAAATACCTATTAGGAAAGATGATGATGTGACCACATTAAACGAAAATCAGTTGAAGGAAATTGAATGTGAAAAACAAATAATAAATAAAATAGATATGATCCAGCAAAGGGATTACAAATGTTAAGTGACAGTACATCAAACTTCCCATAATATGTATATTTACTTGAATCGATTTTTATCATATATATATATATATATATATATATATATATATATAGATGAATATTGTGGTTAATAAATTATAAGTTTTATAAAAATATTTTACTTGTTAGATGACCTTGAAGAATCAGTCTGAACAATGGATCCCTTTGTTCTTGATTTCTTAGAATTGAGGTGGGGTAGCTAGATAATAATCTATGTTTAGAAACTATGACTCAGCCACAACAATGGATCGCTTTTGTTCTTTCATCATAGGTGTGACCTTGAAAATTATAAGCATAGACCTTGAAGCGTCGGCTTGAACAATGGATTACCTTTGTTCTTGAAAAAGATTTCAGAATTGAGGTGGGGTATCTAGATAACAATCTATTTTTATAACTCCACCAAAACAATGAATCGCCTTTGTTCTTTTCTCAGAAGTGTGACCTTGAAATTGACCGTTACTTTGAAACAGCTATCTGTTTTAGGAAACGGCTACCTCTTTTTAGGAAACGGCTACCTGTTTTAGGAACCGGCTACCTGTTTTTGGAACCGGCTACCTGTTTCGGGAAACGTCTATCTGTATTTGGGGAACGGAACCACTTGAGTGCACTGGGAGCGTGACCAAAGTAAACTTTCAAGAATTCCTTGAAACATGCACAGACAAGTATGATACTTCAGGGCTTGAGGCAGAGGTCAATGAACTTCCTGGAATTGATGGGGGCGTGACCGTGAAAAGAATCACAATTTGATTTAGAATCGACCTTCAGTTCGCATCCTACATACCCTCAATTGTGTGTGACTTTGACAAACGAGAAGGTTGGTCACGCAACCTTGAAATCACCTTGAAGCTGTGTGTACGTTAAGAACATTGACAATGAGAGTGACCATTTCCACGTGACCTTGAAGCGACAATCTGTACGGAGCATCACCTTGAAAACCAATTTAGTAACTTCTAGTGCCTTTTTCAAACCTAGTTAATTCAATGACCTTCATGAATATTGATGAGGACAATGTGTATGATGACCCTAAAAACCATATGCGTGGGCGCTTGACCTTGAAGCGGGCGTACGCTTGGGTGACCTTGAAGATAAGCAATGTGAACGACCTTGAAGCGAGGTGTGTGTACGATAAGAATCTAGGCAATGAGAGTGACCTTGAGGTGATGACCTTGAAGAGACAGTGCATATCGACGTTAGATGTCATTCCATAAATGAAAAAGTAAATGAAGGCATTTTAAACGTTAAGTATTGTGATACCAATAACCAGGTAACAGACAACTTTGAAGCCTTTGAATAAATACAAGTTCAATAAACATAAGGATTTTTTTAAATCTTAGAATAGAATGTATGTAAAAACATTAATTTTTTTAAGTGTAACTTTCACATTTAGGAGAAGGTGTTGGAAATTAAAAATGTAACTGGCAAAGTTAGCAACCTGTATATTGTTTAATATATATATATATATATATATATATATATATATATATATATAGTTTTGTTTTGTTTTGTAACAAGTTATGTACAGTTTGAGTCGAATAGATATAACAAGATATCTACAATAAAACATCAGCGCCTGTAGAGAGGTTATTCTCCTTCGCCAAAATAATATTTGCACCACGAAGAAACTGTCTTAGTGTGTTGCTTAAAGCAAACTTCAAGCTACACTTTAAATAGGTTAATATTCACCGGCTTGTCAGAGCTGTTCAGAGTCATCCTGTTAATTGCGGATGTCGCAGAATATTGTCTTTCATTTTTATGGTCATGGCATGAAAATATCTTTAATTTAAAATTGCTTTGGTTTCGTTTAGTTAATTAAAGGGCAACCTCTGTTAGGTTAGTTGTGATTATCTGGATATATTTTCTACTCAGTATTTTACTTTTGTTCACAATAAACTCAATGTTCCCTAATTGTTTCTGTGTTTAAAATTTTATTTATCTAATAGTGGGTATATAATATACCGCATTTAGGGCCGGTCCTTCAATAGTTAAATACTTAATTATAAGATAGTTACCAGTGAGTTTATATTGACATTTGAACTAATTGTCACGATCACAGTCTAATCTAAACTCACTGATAACTTTATCTGCTAGTTAAATTGCGTCTCTAACCACCCACGGCACAATATAGGTGAAATGAGCACTGGATTGCATGGTTGTTTTGGAGGTATCGATAATATAGTTGGAGTGAGAATTTGGTTAGAGAAGAAAGAACTGAAAAGGCGTCACAAGCTTTAAAGAAAAAAAGGAACAGAAAATTGGTTCTTATTCCTTGAGAGGAGCCTGTAAAACTTGAAACGGGAAGTTAATAGGAATAATAAGTAAGTGAACAATTCCCTCAACAAACGTAAGTTTATTTCCTTCCTGGAATTCCCAACAAAGGAGCATTAAGCCAAATATTATTGTATAGCTATGTAAACATGAATAATAGACGAAATAAATTATATACAGTAGGTACGTTATTCCCACAATTTACACCAAAAGAAAATAAAATATAAATTAAAATAAGTTTACGAGGGCAAGTTGAGTGCTTGCATTTACGCCCACAGTAGTTTATACTTTAAAATACCAAAACAAACAATACCCTTCCGGCCGACGTAAGATCTTACGTAGCTTAGCCTGAAAAGGCCAATTTAATAAACTTATTAAATCAGTTACTTGTAAGAAAGAAATAATTAAATAATTCAGCTTGCCTTTCGTTTAACAAAGCTGAATACAAACCCCTTTTGATCAAGTTACATCAATACAATTGGAAAAGCTTGCTCAGTCCCAATTCTATTTCAAGAAACAAAGAACAATAGTAATTAAGCAAATTTAAAATTAGAAACAGTAATTGGTCCGAACAAACTTATCCATTTCGAGTGACGAAAAGAATATTATATATTTTAGCTACTAAGTAATTTAAACTAGCACGAAATCTCGCCCCAACAGTTAACAGATTCAGTATTACATCTGTATACATAAAAGTTACATCTGGTATACATAATAAATGCTACTGCGCACGACCACAGAACCAGTAGTACAAAGGTAATTATTCAAAATGAAGGTTGTATATTCATAGGTGTGCATATAAATCCAACTTTAATTATAGTTATTCAAAATTTTGACTGTTGATTGTGCGTGAAATATTAAAGGATGGTTAATGAACCGATAGCAATTCTACATGAGAGAAATGGTATTAAAATTAGCTACAGGTGGGTCTCCAAATGACACCGAACTTACACTACAGGTAAATATGTTGAACAAATACTTGTTGATATCACTTATATAAATATATTTAATTTCCTTGTAGGCAATCGTAACCTGCTGAAGGCAATTTGGGCACAAGTCTTATTCAGAGGTAAGATGTTTGCCAAATACTTGTTAACGGAACTAAAGTAAATGTACTTTTTCGTTGTAGAAAGCAATTTGTTGATACAAGTTTATTCAGTGATACGGTGCTACCTCTAAAATCGAGTACGAACGGTAGTTTAAATGTCTTAAAAATTTGTTACACCTATTTATTTGAAGAAGAAATGAGAAATTCTTTTGTGTGTGAAACCTGAAAGCGAAGTTCTAATTATAACGAGGTTAACAAGATCTAATACGATTTACCAAAATGTGTAGGTGTAGTGAAATATTTCTATTACATCCGCCTTAAATAGCGATTATATCACTTTTATACAACAAAGCGATATTATATGGTTAAAATTTTCCATAAAATGATGCTTAACATCTAGTAAATAGAAACAAGAAAATTTCTAGAAACTTTCCAACCTTCTACAGCAACTTTGAAAAGAAAGCCAACGCCTCAAGAAACAATTTTACAACTCGAAAACTACTCCTTTCACATTATTGTTACCACCTTTAAATATATATTGTTAACAGATGTTTGTTTTCAAAATAAAACATGATAAGTAAGATGCAGTTATGTAATGGTATCACCATCTAGTGGTGATTTAGCAAAGTGACAGGTACCTTGTAAGAATTTTGAATTAATTGAAGTTAAATTTTGTAAAAACTAGTCAACTTTTAAAATACAGAAGTAGATACGAAAGAAATAATTTTCGTATAACGTAACCGCGTACACGTCCTAAAAAGAAAATTGTGTGTGAAGTAGAATTTAACTACAGTACAGAATGATTTTGTATATTATTTAATCCATCATACTCATCAGTAAATGTCCTAAATACAGAAATTTTAAATCATTTAGTGCAGAAAATAGAAAATAGTGTTTAAACCATATTACTAAATTTTTAAGTCACAGGTACTTATTTAAGGTCGCTTTTAGAAACAGTAATAAATAATACAATCGATCCTATATCGATTTTTGCACGTTACAAAATACTTAACTATACATTGATATAGGTTCCGAACCTTAATGATAAAGATTATTCCTTCTGGACGGGTCTTCTGCAAGTCTTACAGAAACGGTGCCAAACATTTTTTCTCTTTGGGCTGTAAATATAGGACACTCTTTCATGAGTCACCGAAAAGATAAAAACGGTTTTCACTTCAAATACTGTTCTAGGTGGCTTTGGAGACGCATAAAAGGAATCCTCTTTATCATTAAATGCCGTATGGTTACCCAATCACAACACGTTACATGCACCAACCCAGCTTTAAGCTTATCTTCATGTATTACTGTCCATATTTGAATTATTTTGAGTAATTGAAATAGTTTGAAGTAATTGAATTACATTTGAGTAATAAGATTTCTTTTGAGTATTTTAACTATCTGTACACGATTTCAAATCGTGATTTGTCAAAGTATTTGGTAATTGGTAATGGGTATTTACGTAATTAATTTTACGGTCCAGAAAGTAATCGATATTTGAAATCATTTGAAAATTTACCAGTATTTGGTATTTGTGATTTCAATTACTTTCAGTCGGTTATTTATTTGATTCCTTATTTTAATAAATCAGACATCACTGTAGACCACTTTAAAGGATTTATTAAAAATTCCTGGAGTAATTACTTTATTATTTTGGTTTGTGTTAGGAGGTTTTACAATAATATCTCAGAAATTAATGTAAATTGTAGGTGGTCATATTACCATGAGCATATTTTTCATTAAGTTTTCATTGTTGACTTATTTTTCCTTCTTTTGCAGATTCCACGCACGACTCTTGATCCGCCCGTCAGGAAGAAGAGAAAATTTGGAATCCAGAGCAAATGAAAAAGCTATTGAAGCAGTTCGTTCAAAGGCTTCAAGCTGCAAAAGGCAGCAGTAACATTCAGCGTTCCAAGAACCACTTTGAGAAGACTGATTGATTCTGGAGATGCTCCTGAAGAAGCTGGGAAGAAAAATTGGTCAGGAAACCAATTCTTCCATTGACACTTGGGAAGAATTCTGAATACTTGCTATTCATGGAAACTAAGTATTATAGGCTGACTCAAACGGACGTCAGGCAGATGGAATATCAATTATACCACTCATAAATGACAGCCTCTCGATAGGGCATTCATGGGACCGCTCAAGACTTACTACAGTGAAGAAATTCGCCAGTTCTTTCTGCACTCTGACAGACTTCTGAAACCCTATGACAGCAGAATTGTTTGGAAATACTTACTTGAAATGCGTCAGTGGATTCCGAGTAACTGGCATATATCCATTTAGCAGATCAACATTCACAGAAGCCGATTATCTAGCTGAAGCAGCAAACGATTACAATGGACAACAAGCAGCAAACAATCACAATGAACAACAAGACGCAAATAATCACAATGGACAAGTAGCAAACAATCACAATGGACAACAACTGACACTCAGATATGATTAACTAGGACCATCAACCCAAAGATTGGATGTTCTACACAGCATATATCCCCGCCTCCTCCTGTCAAGAAGAAGAATCGGGGAGAAAGGCCTCAAAACCTACACTCATTACCTCTTCGCCGTACAAACAGCAGCTAGAAGATTCTGTCAAGAGGATTCAAGCCAGAGAATCAAACCGTGGTCGGGGACGAGGAGGTGGACAATCTCAACGATCTGCTTAGACTCCCAATTCAAGCAGTGATGACGATCCTGATTCTTCCCAGCTAGTGAGGAGGAGTATTCCGACTTGGAAGAAGGAATATCTCGATATAACCTCCATGGCCAAATTAGCCTTACCTAAGGTCGAATTTGAGTTTGGACACTTTCTAGTTTTTTTTAATCATATTAAGAGTTAATTTTATTTGTACTACTATCTTATTACAAACTTAATAATAAATTGTTTTTTTGCTTTTGGTTTTAAAACTCATGATTTTTATTTGACTTATAGGTAAAAACAAATAGGGTGGCCATATTACAACCTTCTCCTTTTAGCTAATTCAGTTGTTAGACAATAATTTCTTTATGCGTGCAGTTTGAGTTTGCAGTGCTGTTGAATTTTTAATCTCTACGCTTTGTAAGGTGTGCTAATTAACTGGAACTTATTAAATACGCCTAAAGTAAAAGACATAGGAAGTTTATGGATAAAGACTATCCTGATCTAATAATAGATGGAAACAGAATTTTCTGCGGGTCGCCTGAAATCTGTAAGTATTTTAATTTGCTCTTACTTTGGGATTTAACAAGAAAGGCTTTAATATAAAAATAATTTCTGAAAAGTACCTATCTTTTGGCAACGCTATATTTAATTATCTAGTTGTTTACGGTTTTGTTACATTCCGTTTGTTCACCCTTATTTTTATGATTTCTTTTCGAAGCCCTTTTCAACCCTTGTCATCCCTAATTAAGGCCTTTTTATTTTTACTAGCTTACGTGGGGACTGCATTTTCAACCCTTATTTTTATGGTTTCTTTTCGGAGACCTTTTTCAACCCTAATTTTTACACACGCACGTGCGAGACCGTATTTTCTTCCCTATGTCTTTTCGAGGGTCAACCCAAATTAGAGCCTTTTGCACATGTTCACGTGAGGGGCTGGGGTTCGTCTTGGTGCTGGGGCTGGACCTGAGCTGGTCTTGGTCTTGGAGTTGGTCTTGGACTTGAGCTAAGTCTTAGGGTTGGTCTTGGACCTGAGCTGGACATGGACCTGATGAGATTAGCATTCTGATTGAAAAGATTTTTTTAGTAAACGAGGTTGCTGGTAGAGTATCTGTTAGTATCGTTTAGCGATTCAAGATGGAGGGTCAGTTTAAGTACCCTATTCGGAGATAGTTGTGGGTCCGTCGGGTTGTGGGAAATTGTATTTTATCGTGGATTTTCTAAAAATATCGAAACCGCCTGCGATATAGCTTTTGAAAAATGATCTGGTTTTACAGTGAGTGGCAGCCTTTATTCAAATATCTCTGTGGAATTTTAAAAGGGTTTACGTGATATGGAACAGTTTGACGTCTTAATAATAATTCACGATCTAATGCGCGAAACTAACGTCTCTGTGGTTGATATTTTTACAAAGGGCTGTCATCATCGAACTCTATGTGTTTTTCTTAACGCAGAACATATTTCATCAAAGACGTGGACAGCGGGATATTTCTCTCAACGCACATTACATAACTTTGTTTAAGAACCCCGTGACAGCTCAGATACAGCATTTAGCAAGACAGATTTCGCCGGACAACCAAAATTTTTAAAAGCAGCGTATTTCAAAAGCCCGCACGGATATTTATTGTTCGATTTAAAACAAAATACACCGGATGTGCTACGTTATAGAACAAACATATTCCGGCCTCAAGGTATCTGCCAGGTATATATAGCGAAAAAGGGTTTAAGTCTCACAGTCATAAAGATTACATCATATATGATGGCTGACGTTTTAAGCGAGAACACTGATATCCTGTGTGCATTAGCCAGATTAAGTAAAAGTTAACGGACACTTTATTGAAATGTTTGGATAGTAAGCAGGTAGAGTGTATTTGCGAGTGTGCACATAACATTTTAAAAGGTCGTGTACCTCTGTCAGCTGATCAGAAGCAGCGACTCTGTCAACATAAGCACCCTTTAAGACGCTTACAGAGAGAGACGAATCTAAAAAAGAAGAAACAGTTTCTTGTACAGAAAGGTGGTGCATTTCTACCACTCCTGTTAGGACCATTACTCGGCAGAATTCTGGGTAATCTGTTTCAATAACCATGGACCACATTCTGAAGAAGATGATTATTCTACTGATGGACTTTATACAGCGCTTACAGGCACCAGATGTTACACAACACAACATTTTAACGCAGCTGGGTAACGATATGGATAAAGTTTTAAGAACTAAAATCACCGACCATGACAAATGGCAGCAGTACAACCAAGTTCTTCAAAGGTATCTACACTTTTCCAATCAGTTACGTCAGCCTACCAGTATAAAAATCAGCGGTTACGCTGTTGATGATATTAGAGATTTACCGCAACGCAAAGGTCTGATAGACGACGAGATAGTATCAACGCCTTCATATAAGAGAAAAGGCGCGATTTGTTACGTATACTGAATACGAGCAGCGATGTTTTTGGGATAAAAGGGTACTGTCACAATAAAAGGCGAGATCATACCACATTCCAACATTATCGATCTGGTTCACGAGACGTTAAGAAAACGAAAAACCACAAACCCGGCCGGTTGGCGTCAGTTTGCGACGTACATTAAAGAGATAAATATACCACGGGAGTTTATCGGAAATACGCAAAGGTATGATGTTTCTGTATCACCCAGCGTTAAACGGACCCTCACAGCTATAGGTGAGAATTACGATGCTGATAGTGAAACACGGGAAACGCCGAGAAGAATCTCTCAAAAAGAAGAGGACTTTTACTAGATTGGGATTCGTGGCGACCATAACATGGATGCTGTATACTATGATCCCTCTCACCCAGCAGGGTTCGCTGGTATAACACCTTTAACTAATGCTGTAAAGGGTAGATATGGTGAAGTGAAAAACTGGCTATAACAGGAACCTTATACGGTACATAAACCAGTCAGAAAAAGTTTCCACGAAATAAATATATTGTGAGTAACCTTCACGGGTTGTGGCAAGCGGATCTTTGTGATATGCGAACTTTAAGTAAACATAATAGTGGATACAACTACATACTAACGGTAATTGATGTATTTAGCAAGAGGGCATGGGCGAGAGCACTTAAAACGAAGACAGCCTCATCTGTAATTGAAGCATTCGCGGATATTTTTAAGGATTGCAACAAGACTCCGGCAAATCTACAGGCGGATAATGGCAAAGAGTTTGTGGCGAGCAGTGTACAAAACTTTTCAAGAAACAAAATATCAATTTCTATGTAACAAATAACCCTGATGTAAAAGCATCTGTAGTTGAAAGATTTAATAAAACATTGAAAACAAAGATGTGGCGTTATTTCACTTACAAAAATTCCTACAGGTATATTGATGTACTCGAAAGACTTGTGACTGCTTACAACAATAGCCCTCATTCAAGTATAAAGATGACCCCCGCGGCTGTAAACGATAAAAACATTTTGGAAGTGTGGAATAACCTGTACGCGAAAGGTTTAGGTCCAGTTCGCCATCCTAAATATAAAGTCGGTGAGCATGTCAGAATCGCCAGAACTAAGTACACCTTTGAGAAGGGATATGAAACGAATTGGAGCGAGGAAGTTTTTACAATTAGTGCGGTGATAAAAAGAAGACCACCAGTTTATCGAATAATCGATCTTAATAACGATCCTGTTGAGGGTTTTTACGAAGAAGAATTGCAAGTTGTTACGGTTGGTAAAGATACTCTATTCAAAGTCGGTAAGATTCTAGCAGAGAAGGGCCGTGGGCGATATAAACAATACCTGGTCAAGTGGCGTGGATACAGTGACAAATTTAATAGCTGGATGTTAGCTTCGGTTGAGAGATATATAAAATGGAGTTTTATCTTAGCTTATTGAGTAATAGATCTATGACGTATTTTCCAGGTAATATGACGTCAAGTTTTATTACGCAACTGCCTAAACGAATAAGATTAACGGGCTCATGGGTTGTAGGATATCGGAAATTCAGTACCCATGTTCTTTGCCTCTGTAAGTGCAACAGATAATTTAATTTATTATAGAACAAAGCCACCTGGCGAGAACGTGTTAGAAACGATATTAAAAAGCCCGCAGAATATTTTCAACTCGACAACGAGAAGATCATTTATATTGAAGATGGCTGGTACGTGATACGATTCGCTTCGGGAAATTACGACAGCATAGAAGAAATTATCAGCGAGCTAAATAACCATGTACTAATAAGTAAATTGCTAACAATCGAATATCATAATCTAACTAAGCGCGTCACTACGAAATTAAAACTCAGCTCTTGCAATTCGGATTCTCACAACGTCTAGCCTTACAATTGGGTTATCGTCCGTATCAGAACATAGCTATGGAACCAATACACCTCACCCCGCTAGTATATGGATAGGATTACCAACTCAGATGTTTGTTTATTGCGATATCGTTGAACCGCAAATTGTGGGTGATATTTTATCTCCGCTTATGCGTATAATAAATATTACTTCAGAAAACTATGATTACGGGGGGTCATAAAGATGTGGTTTTTTCGCCTACAGACTACATGCCCGTGATGACACGGGTATTTGAAAACATCGAGATTAATATAAAACAGATACGGGTGCAGCAATGCCATTTGAGTTTGGAACGTCGTGCCTGAAGCTACACTTTAAGAAAGTACAATAATGGTTTGCCCTTATAAGCAATATTACATGAATCAGGCCGGTAACGGTATCGGCTCTATCTACAGAGGTGCGCCATATCAACGTGGTCATGGAATAGGAGCTGGTTAGGTGGTATATTTAGAAGTATAATACCACTTATTTAAGCCTGGTGCAAAGGCCATTGAAAAGAAGCTCTTAGAACGGGTGCTAATATTCTTGGTGACGTCATAGAGGATCGACCTATTAAGGATTCGTTTCAAAAAGATTTCACGAGGCAGGTAGAAACCTTAAGCGTAAAGCCGACGAGAAAATCGATAAAATTGATGGAGGGTTCGGGTTATAAAAGAGTACGTCTGTCCGATAATAATCAGTCTCCACTGAGAGCTGTTGCTAAGAAGAAGCCTGCTTACGACGATATATTTTAAAGATAATGACTTTTCTACATGCCCAATCGTGTGAATGCGTCAAGTTCGAATTGGATTTGTTCGTTTACCGTCGACAGACAAGTATCGAGAGTGGTGAATGAATATTTTACAAGCCCTTATCAGCTCTGAGTGATGACGCCTCAATAGAATTTGTAGTCCCCACTTACAGACGCTAATGTTGTAGCACCGGTAAATAACTGGATGCATTCGCTTTCTCACAGGTGGAGGTATACTTAAATCAGAAGATGGTGTCACAACCAGACACCTACCCCTACCGTTCATATATCGAAACGCTGCTAAATTATGGAAAAGAGGCCAAGAGTTCACATCTAGGATGTACTTATGGCACAATGATACAGCTGGACAGATGAATACACTGGGAGCAAATAACAGTTTTGAGAACGTCAAGAACTTGCGGCTATCGGGAAACAGATAGAGATAATTGGTCACCTGCTCTCGGATTTGTTTAATCAAGAAAAGTTTCTCATAAGTGGTGTTGAGTTAAAGGCTAAATTTGTACGATCAAGAGATACCTTTAGCCTAATGGCGGCACTCGCTTCAAATTACAAGACGCGAATTATAGACGCTAGTTTACTGGTGAGACGTATGCGAATCAATTTAACTACTCTAATTGCGCACGCTAAAGCTTTAGAAACAACAGCCGCAAAATACCCTGTTACAAGGACCGACGTAAAAGTGTTAACTATACCTGCAGGCATACAGCGAAAATCACTGGATAATGTTTTCCTGGTCAGTTACCTAAACGATGCATCGTAGGCTTTGTAGAAAATAAAGCCTTCAACGGTGATTACCCTCAAACCCGTTCAATTTTCATCACTGCAATATTAACTACATGTCGTTACATATTGACGGACAGACAACAAATTCCATCGAAGTCCTTACAACCAGACTTTACAGATAATGGTTTATATGTAAGAGCGTACCACACCTTATTCTCTGGTACGGGTATTCATTTTTGAATGAAGGTAACGATATATCGAGAAGTGATTACCCCAACCGCTACTGTTTAATGGCATTTGACCTAACACCTGACTTGTCTGCAAACGCTAGTACGCATTGGAATTTAGTTAGAAACGGCTCCCTTCGGCTGGAAGTCGGGTTTGAAGAAGCGCTCACCGTAACCGTTAACTGTTTGGTGTATGCAGAATTCGATAACGTGATCGAGATCGATAAACATCGGAACTTCGTTTTGGATTTTAGCTGTTAAAAGTGGTAGCTCTAACCTGCAAGCTTCAGTGTACAGCAGCAGCCGAAATAAGATGGACGCATACTTGGACGTACAAGGGTTTAGTGGTGTTAACAACGAATTCTTACCGAAACAAATAGCCGTGGTTACAGATCATGGTCATTTATCGTTGATGCTAATAAAACCACTTCGAGGTTACTTTATATCAAGATCCATGTCACAATAGATAAAATTTATGGAGGATAATTGTCATGGGCTGAAATTGTGATCACGTCATGTACTACAACAATTTCCGTGAGGAGTTGATGAGAGCGTTGCGTCCATTTAACAAAATTCACGTTAAGGGAGTGAAAACAACAGTTTTTAAGGTTTCTTAACAAACCAATAGTAAAGCGGAGGAGACATTTCTTAGCACTGTTTTTACAAGAAAGTTAAAATACTTATTTTTCATCTATATACAGTCAAAGCTGCTTATAGCGAACCCGATTATAACGAACTTCCGGGTATAACGTACTAGTTTTAAAACTCCCGTCACACTATCCATAAGATCCCTTATAAATATTGTTTGTTATAATAAACCCGTAAACTACGAACTTTCGGATATAGCGTTCGGAAAAATTGTTTCCGTCCGTTAAATTTTACACAAAAGTAAGCAAGTATTCTGCCAGTAAAATAAATAGCAGGTACGTAGATTATTTGATGTGCAAAGGTAAGGTTTCTGTAATTTTTTCTTAGAAATGCCTGCTTAAACACTTTCCTAATTTCGTGTTTAAATCTTTAATCCTAAAGGGTAATTATGTATTTTAACAATACTATACGCTGACCTTGAGTTGCAGGGTTTTCCTAATCAACTTGTCAATCAAATAAATCTATTAACAGACTAGTTAAACAATAAGTGGCCTAATATCAAGGGTAATTTTAGTGATAATGGCGACGAAACTGGGCTAGTTTTTAAATTAAAGAACCCAGATAAAACACTAAAATTTAAAGGTGAAAATGTGTAGGCGGCAAATTATCAAAAGAGCGGGTAACAGTTTTGTGTGTGCTAATTTAACCGGGACAGAAAAACGAAAGCAAATCACTCAAGCCACGGTGTTTCAAAAATGTAAATCGAAAATTGTGTGGATAAATTGTTTTGGTCTACGAAATATAATAAACAATCGAAAATTACAGTCTTTTTAACAAAACTAACTCATAAATGTGTAAATATTGTATAATATAATAATTTATTAATCTATCGTAAAAATAAAATATGTATGTAATTTTTTCTTTTATCGTTTATTACGAACTTCGGATATAACAAGTCCCTTGTGGTTCATTACAACCGGATTCTACCGTAGTTGTAAAGAAAATAGGTATAATTACGATAGAATAATTAATTATTCAGATCAATTTATACCAAATAAATTTATTTTAAACACATCGTGAACCATATTTATGTAAAATTGTGTCTCGCACTTGTCTCGAGCCAGAAATTACCCCTTTTATGACCCAAATGTCATGTAAGCTGTCCGATACTTCTATTACCTCTTTCTAAACATCTCAAATTCCCCAATTTAAGAATGAAGATATTTTTGTACAAGAAAATATTAAGTTCTTTAATTGACCTACCTATTAAAATTAAATTTTGAAATATGGATAAATCATGGAGATATGAAATTTACCTCTACTACTACCATCCTTTATATTAACTAATTCATATGTAGTACCCCAAAACATTTTTTACCCTATACGGACCTTCATATGGTAGTAAGAGTTTTGCACACATTTTTCGTGCTCTATCTGCAACTGTTAAACGGCGTATGATTACTAAATCTCCTTCCTTAAATGTAACCTTCTTTTTAATTTTGGCAGAATGTTTCTTTTCATAATTATCTAAAATCTTCCACAACCTTTCTTTGACTTCTTGGAGCAAATTTTCAACTTCAATTTTTCTTCTTGTTGCCTCCAGGGTCTTTCTGGTATAATCTTTTTATTAATGTTATCGGAGCTACCTGTGTTCTAACATTCGGTACTTCATTGATGCACTTCTCTATGACCTTAAGATACTTCACCCAAGCATTATGTTTCTCATATGTGAATATTCTTAAAATTTAATCACTTCTTTGATATATCTTTCGGCTGGGTTGCCTTGAGGATGTCTGATCGAACAGAAATATATCTTTATTCCCATCTCTTGAACTTCTTTACAAATTTGGCAGTTCTGAAATAAGTGGCATTGTCGGCTAATATAGCTTTTGGCTTTCCTGTTTCTTCCATGAATTTCTCGATAGAAATCGTAGCTTGTCTTGCTGTGCATTCCCTGCTAGGGTATAATTTTATAAATTTAGAAAAAATATCGACGATTACTAATATATTTTTATATCCGTTCTGACCAGGTACTAAATTTCCAATATAGTCAATTGCTATTATTTCTAATGGTTTACTCACTCTTATACTTTTGACAAGGTTGAAATTAGTGTGGTTCTTCTCTTTAGCTAATATGCAAAGCTCACATTTATTTATAATATTCTTGACATATGTTAAATCCTTCTTTGCATAGAAATTTTCTCTAAAAATTAACCAAGTTTTCCTAATTCCTAGATGTCCGTACGTTTTGTGTAAATCCGTTATGATAAATTTTGCTATATCTTCATTTACTACAACTAACTTTCCTGTATTAAAAACTTTAATAATTCTATCATTCAAAATACAGTAATCCTTATATATTTCTTCTTTAGATTCCAAAATCTTCTTTTTAAGTTCTAAAAATTGCGTTGAATTTTGTAAATTTCTTAATTCTTGTGCCAAAAAAGTAGGTTTAATTTGTTCAAATGCGCATAAAACTCTATTTTCCTTAATGTCTATATTATCCTTCCTGCTTAACGCATCTGCTACCACATTATCCTTGCCTGGTCTATGAGATATGTCAAATCATACTCCTGCAGAAGTAACGACCAATGGTACATCCTATGATTCTTAAAATTAGTTGTTTTCATAAAAGTTATTGCAGAGTTGTCAGTTTCAATTTTGAATTTGTTGCCTAATAAATAAAATTTTAATTTGTTTACTGCGTAAACAATGGCCAGTAGTTCCTTTTCTGCTGTAGTGTATTTGATCTCATGCACTTTTAAAATTCTCGAAAGAAAACAAATGGGTACTTCTTCGTCTCCTTGTTTTTGACATAATTCTGCTGCTATTGCATAGAAAGATGCATCTGTCCTGAGTATAAATGGTAACTTAAAATTAGGGTGTCTTAAAATCATATTCGTAAACAAACTTTCCTTAATACTAATAAATGCTTCTTCTTTTCTTCTATCCCAACTCCAACGTACGTTTTTCTTAACAAGTCTACCAAAGGAATAGATAATTCAGCATATCCGGAAATGAACTTACGATAGTAATTAACTACCCTAAAAGCCTCTCAACGTTCTTAAATTTTTAGGACGAGGATATTCTTTTATTTCGGCCAATCTACTATCATTTAGTTTTACCCCCGTCTGCCCTATTTCATAACCCAAGTACATGACTTCTCTCATAAAAAAGTAACATTTTTCTAAATTTAATTTTAAACCATTTGAGGCTAAAGCTTCCATGATTGTTTTGATGTGTAGACAGTGTTCTTCTTCGTTCTTACTAAATATTAGAATATCGTCTATGTAGTGCATACAGAAATGTTCGAATCTATTTAAAATTTCTTGCATAGCTCTTACTAATGCAGCAGACGAAGAACTAAGTCCGAAAGGTACCACTTTAAATTGGTATATTTCTCCTTCGATACTAAACCCTGTGTACTTCCTACACGACTTTTCCAAAGGTATTAGCCAAAATGAATTCTTAAGGTCTAATTTAGTAAAGATTTTTTCTCCCAAATTTTACTAAGGAGCACGTCCATATTTTGTGGCGTTTCATATTGAGGTTTAGATCTGGAATTGAGCTTCCTTGCATCAAGGCACAGTCTAATGCTGTCATCCTTTTCTTTACAACAACCAACGGATTTAAATAACTAGTCTTTGATCTTTCTATGATACCGTTTTCTAGCATTTCATTAATTTCTCTTTTAATCTGCTCTCTTCTGGCGTAGGGAATAGGATATATTTTGTTATGGAACGGAGAATCGTCTGTCACTTCAATTTTATGTACATATTTACTTGCTACGCTAGGTTCTTCATTTATCAACACCAAATTTTCTTGTATAATGTTTATAACTTCTTGCTTGTAACCAATGTGATTGATATCGAATTGCTCATCCTTTATAATTCTTTCCACCTTCAAATACTGGATATGCGGTTTATATAAATTTAATCTTTTATTGTAGGGCTGTACCCAGTTTAATTCATCTTTACCAATTCTTATCTTCATATGTTGCGCATCGATAATCAATTTTAATTGCTTAATCAAATCCATTCCGATTATTAACTCCATTTTTAAATTGTTAGTTATAAACCATTGTGTTTGAAAAATCTGTTCCCCTACCTTAGCTTCAGTATGTAGCATCCTATTTATAGTGCTAAGCTTCTTATCCGTTGCTGCCATAACTTCTATTTTGTTTATTCTAATGATCTCATCTTTAAATAAATCGTTATTCTCTACGATGATTTTTCCTGTATTAATGAAATTTCTGATCCGGTATCAACTAATCCTAATAAATTTAAATTCTTAATTCTAATGTTAACGAAAGGTAATAAAATGTTTGCAGTTTCTGGTTCTGAATTTTGTTCAATTTCTAAAAATTCCGTAGGATGTTGGTAGTTTGTCTTTACATTGTTGACAAGGAAGCTCGTATTTAAAAATTTTGAACGGTGATCTTGTCAAAGTCCTTTTGTGTTCTTTTCTTCGTCTTGGGATGCATGTACGATGGCATTGACCCAACTAATCCTTCCACAACTCGGTTCCTCCTTCTCTTCTCGTACCTGGATGTTATTCACCCTCCTATTCTGATCATCCACGATCTCTTGGTATGGCCTTCTATTTTCTTTTTGCATATCATTTCTACGATGATCCTTTCCTTCATTCTCTCTATTATTCTGATGCTCCGTTCATTATCCTTGGCTTGATTGTTGGAATTAAATCTGTTCCTGTCGTAGCCATTATTATATCCTCCTCGTCTTTGTTGGAAGTTGTTCCTCTCTTCCCGATCTATAATTGCCTTCCCTATTGTTGCCATTTTGGAAATACTCTCTCGATTATCAGCACGATGATATTGATTTTGATAATCTCTCCTGTCATTTCCATAATTCCTATTATAATTATCTCTCCTATTGTCCTCTCTTTCGTGCCTGTAATTATATTCCCTTCTATCATTTCCATAATTCCTAGGGTTAAATTCTCTCTTTCGTAACTGTTCTGATGCTGTTCGTATGCATCGTATCTTCTTAAAAATTGCAGTAGTGATGTTATATTATCTATATTTTGCAGAATAATGTTTTCTGCCACATTATTCTCCAGTTGCCTTGCTAAATATTGGACTATTTCTTGTTCATTCATCGGTGGTGTGAAGTATCTTGCTATTTGGTATTTCTTCATTACATAAATCTCCTTGAAGTGCCATAGTTTTTGTCATACTTCGCCCTTGAAAATTCTTCCTTATTACATTTTGTTGGACATCACTCCAATATTGTTTGGTAAATAATTCCTTGAAGTGCTTATAATCGGTACATTGCTCTTGTACTAAATTGTACCATAGTTCGGCATTCCCTTTAAGCATCTTTCTCACCAAACGCATTCTTTGTTTATTGTCCTTGATGTCATTAAAATATTCTTCTATATTTTTCAAAAATAGCATTGGCGATTCTTGCTTCTTGCCTTCAAATTTATATGGCATCTCTTGATTCCACATGCAATTTTCCCAGCCGATTTGAAAATTTCGAGGTGTTTCACGTTCTTTCAACTCTTCTAGGTCATGATCGTGTATTCTTAGTTTATTGCAAATTTCCCCTATCTGTTTCTTGTTCTCATCCTTATTCTTATCCACCTGGAAACATATTTGTTCGTGGATGTCATGTATCCTTCCTACTCTATCATTTATTTCGTTAGAAGCCTCTTCTCTTAGACGGGTTTCAGTTCTAATATTCTTGTCCAACTTTCCTATCTTGTCATCTACCTCTTCCTTATTGTCAATAATCGTTCCCCATAACTTATCATTTTCTCGGTGCATGCTGTTACTTAATTCTTCCTTCGTTTTGTCCATTCTATGCACTAACTTCTCCTTATCGTCCTCCCACTTACTCACTTGTCTATCGATACTTTCTACCAACTTGTTAAATTTCATTTCCATCTTCTCATCTGCTCTACGTATCTCCTCTTTTCTATTCTCTTCTGCTTTTATTCTATTTTCTTCAAGCTTGTTAAATTTACTGTCGATATTTTCTTCTGCTTCTTTCTTGTCTTGCTTTCTACTTTCTTGGCTCTCATTAGCATGGCGATTATCATGTCCACGTCTAAGCTCTTGCTTTCTCTCACTGGACTTCCCCTTCTTGTGGTGCTTCAACATTCTTTTCAATATCCTCCATCTTTGTAACTAGATCCTGTCTTTTCTCTTTTACCTCAATATCTTTAGGTCCGTAAACTTTACCTGATCTAGTTACCCTACGATCTTGCATTAACTAAATTTGCCCCTTTTATAAAAATCCTAACACTAATAAACACAATAAACAATAACTAATAACAAATAACAATAAACAATAAACGAAAAATGAAAAACTAAATATCTATAAAATTTTTTTGTGCTTTTTATATCCAAAAACTTCAAACTAAATCGTGCCCACACGTTGCGGTGCCAATAATGTAATGTTATAATTAGTTTTAATTTAAGTTATTTATTAAATTATTAAATTATGATTACGGATCTCAATGGGGATAGGGTTCAAGGATTTAGTTGAAGATAATATATTTTTATAAGAAATA
>JARFJB010001992.1:0-142500 GCA_036346205.1 Vesta saturnalis
AGTGGACTCCATACGTATGATCAATATCACCTTCAGCATTCTTTAAAATACGTTCAACATATATACGTGGCAATTCATTGTACTGCTCGAGAAATTCTTCTGAGATGGGTTCATTATGGGAATCATCTGCGATACTAGACAGTTCTTCTTCTTCCTCCCCAGTATTAATCTCTCCATGACAGACGTTTCTAAGAAAGATGGAAGACTTGGGGAAGGATTTCTTTGAAAAACGGAAGCTGAGCTAGTGGACTAGTAGCACCCTTACTTGAATCACCTAATGGAGTGAGACCTGGGGTCCGTTGAACTTGAGCTAGCGGGTTAGTGGGGATAGTAGCATGCTTCCTTGGAAATATGAATACGGGTAGTTTTTAGGTTTAACATCAATGACCTCCTTCTTTTAGGTGTTTTTTATCGATTTTATTTACTATTTCAGTTAGAGGTTCTATTAACGGCTTATAAGTACTTTCGAATGTTCTTTCATTATCAATGCGAGCAGTCTTAATACTGTTATACTTCTGCTGTATTATTTTACGAGCCTGAATAATTTTTTCTTTAATATCCTCTCCTTGTTATCCATTGCGACAAACAGGTACCGGTTCACCTTGAACAGGTAGCTGTTTACACTAAACAGATAGCTGTTAATACCTAAACAGATCAGTTACTACTAAACTGCAGAATGCGGTTTAAGGTATTATATATATATATATATATATATATATATATATATATATATATATATATATATATATATATATATATATATATATTATATATACCAAAACGGATTTAATGAGCAGGTATCCGTTTACCATGAACAGGTAGCTGTTTCGACAAACAGGTACCGGTTCACCTTGAACAGGTAGCTGTTTACAACTGCTGAATGCGGTTTAGGTATTATATATATATATATATATATATATATATATATATATATATATATATATATATATATATATATATATATATTCACCTTATATACCAAAACGGATTTAATGAACAGGTACCCGTTTACCATGAACAGGTAGCTGTTGCGACAAACAGGTACCGGTTCACCTTGAACAAGTAGCTGTTTACACTAAACAGATAGCTGTTAATACCTAAACAGATCAGTTACTACTGAAACCAGTTTAAGGTATTATATATTCATCAAATCCTTTCCTATAGCGACCATTATTAACTTCAGCATCCTTGTTTATGACCATGAAACCAAACGGATCTACCCAACACTTTGAACACATGTCCCGAAACAATTTCATGCTTATGGTGGGACTTATATGATCCTCATACGCATGTTTTAAGTTTAATTTATCTTGCTCAAATAATATAATTAGATTCGCATTATCACGAATTAATTGTTTTGGAATTTTACTGTAAGTTTGGCCCAAATAGAAACAGTCAATATCGTTATGCCTACCCATAGAAAAATATGCCCTTATATTATTTTGCTTTTCACAAGCGATATCATCGAAGATAAAAATAGAGTTTGATTTTGCACAATTAGGCTCAATCACATCTTGATTGTCGCTGAAGGTAAAGTAACCTATGTCCTTCATTGGAAGTAAGATTTCCTGTAAAAGTTTGTACTTGTTTTGATTCAGTGACTTAGAGTATACGTATACATGTTTAAATTTCAAACCATTTTTTTCAGTAAGCAGACTGATCATTGCGTTTGTTTTACCACAATTGGAGGAACCACATATAATACCACGTATACTACTAGGAAGTAAATCACCATGTTTTGAAGTAATTGACTTTTCATCAAAGTCATGATTTTGAATGAGGAGTTTTGTTTCTGAGCAACTACTTTCATCTTTGATGGATGAAATAAAACTAAACGAATAATTACAACGTCTTTATTTACATATTAGACTATATTACAATAATAATTATAATTTTTACTTCTCCGGTGAGTGGACTGTACTGTACAATAGCATCATGGAGAATAAGACCATATACAACGATTCCATTATCGAAAGGTGTTAAGATTCCATTTCCAATTTGATGTCCACTGTTGAGTTTTTAATAATTCATTTTGTTTAGAGCAGTCCATTACAAATACTGGACATGATTTGAATTCGAATAGTTGAATAATGCATCTTTATCATCTTCACCATAGTAATCACATCGAAATTTCAAAAATTGCGATAGGCAGGTATATATTGGTTAGCACTGAAGTTCAAATGCATTGCTTCATATGGATAATACTCAGAATTCAGATGTACTTTAAGATTTCTGATGTTAATGTGATCAAAATTTCCGCTTGCCGACCTTGTATACCTTTTACCTTGTTGGAATGCAACAATTATCCAACGTGGTTTTTCCAGTTGCGTTGATGTTTTTATTGGCCATATGTCTGAGGTTGCTTGTTTTAAAGCAGGCAATTCATACAACTCCCATTGTCGAAATGGAACAGTAATAATAGAATTTTTATTGATTCCTTGAAACAAGTTAAGTTTCGCAGCATCACTAAGTGTTAAGTGCGGTACTTTCCATTGAATTTATTTAAGGTTATTACGGCATCAACTTCACCATAGTAACAGTTTGTATCGCTTCTAGATCGAATTAAAACCAACTCTTGGCGCATATTCACAATTACCTGACGATAATCCTCCATTATTCCAAATATGTGGTTCAATGGTATGCATACTGTAAAAGATTTTCTCCATTTTGCTCATCGAATTCTACTTGTAATGGTTCTTCATTCTTTGGTGACCATCCTAAATGACTTAGTGCTTTGCTTTTGCTTGCCGTATAAGAAATATATCCCTTAAGCGTAGATGTTATTCCTGGGTTTCTACAAACATCCACTCTCTGACCACCTAACTCATAACGAATTTCTTCGAAAAGAAAGTTCGGGAAATTGTTGGTTAAGCTGCATGCTTTTCTTTCATCTTCTTTTTTGAGCTCAAGTTTACCTTCTATGTACAGAAAACTATCATAAGTAGCCGTAATTAGATCTTGACTTTGAATTAAGATTCGTATTTCTTCGGAAGGTCCATATTTAGAAGATCCATATGGAAGATAAGTGTGAATATCTGATTTAATTATAGTATCATCAAAATGTACGTTTTGAAAGACGTTTAACGATTCTGCCATTGTGGTTGAGAACTTTTAAACCAATTGACGTTAAAAAGTATTTCTCTGCAGATGTTAACCGCAATGAAGGTTGATGACTAATTAATGACTTACTGTAGGGATGATGTCTTTTATATGAGTTTTTGAAAGATGGAATTGGTCCTGGATTAATTCTCAGACCCATGTTTTTTTAGTTCTAAGCGTACAGTGAATGGTTCACTTTCACCAAAGTCTATTAATTCACCCTTTTGATTAGTCAAATTAATTGTTATATTACTAATAATGTCAGTGTTTACTTCTAAATATTGAGTATTGCTTGGAGTTTTATCTAGACGATAACCTGGAGGAACTGAAACATCAATCTCATATAATACTTTAGCAGGTTTCCCGTTTCGATAAGATCCCTTTATAATGTTGCACTCTACGTGTAGATTAGTGTGTCTAAGTATTTGAATGTCTAACGCAGATGTATGTAAAATATTTGGTTCTAATATTTTAGACTCAAACCCTAGCATGCGCCCAATACAATTTTCTTTAGTAAAATCAATCTCAAATGAACTGTTTATCTCACATTTAAGTATATTGTTGTTTGCTCTAATGCTAAACTTTTCTGTGGGTATTTTAGATTTTAGATAATCGTTAATTTCATCTAACTCATATGCACCGTGTGGAATATTAATCACTTGCAAATGAGATTTGTTCTAAAATAAAATCTATCGTTGCCTGCATAAATGTTTCTAATGCTGTTGCAACCGTAAAATCCAACCAATCCAATAACGTATTTCTTCCCCAAATCTAGCTCTATCGGTGGATAGAAGTTGTAGCTAGCTGTGTTACCAACACCTTCGAAACTGAATGTTATTGACATAACTGAGAAAATTTGATGTTGTGCTGATTATTTATATAAAATTGTAGGCATAGGTGTCCGCAAATAATTGTATTAAACTCTTGATCTTGGTTGTAATTATAATATATTTTACACCCCAAAGTAGTTAATCACTTCGTTTGGTGGTCGAATATTACCGAAACTATCGTAATACCATACCTTTTTACCACGCTTTTTGTAGCAAACCCAATGGGTACCTGGCCCTCTTTGACTATCTAAGTTAATAATTCCAGATCATTGACTGCTTTAGCAATTCCTGATGCACCGCCAGCTAAAGCATCGATTGCTGATAATCCTGCGAATAACGGAATAAGAAATGGTAAAAACCCTCCTTGTTTAGGTAGGGAATTACTCTAGGAACTTTAATGTTTCTTTCCTCCTAAATTTTCACCACACGTTTTGCCGTTGAAAGCGCTGACTTTATTGTGTCTGTGAAATTTCCGTTAGGTTTAATTTTTTAGCTATTGTCTTTCGTAAATGCAATAAATTTCCACCATTGCATTTCTTCTTCTTCTTCATATTAGATCGACGTTTACACCCCATTCCCAATTTTCTCTTTGCTTTCATGATGGTACTGACTGCTAAAGCTGCAGTTCGTTCACCTAGCGTTGCGTCTAATGATTTAAAGCGCTCCCAAGCTTTTTTTGCAAAATTTTATCTGCTTTATGTCTACTTTCTAAATCTCGGTAATCTCTGTAACTGATATCATGAAGTTTGCACTGAGCATCTAATTGATTAATACCGAGGTCACCGCTTGCGAGTCGTTTTTCTAACTTTGTACCAGGACCGCAATACTGGTAACCAGGTAAATGTAATTCAAACGGAAGTTTATTGATTAGACCATTCACCAAACATCACCACCTACACTCTTTCGCTTCTTAACTAGCATTGTTTACATGGATGGATAGAAGGGGGTATTTATACCTAAATTGAGAAAAACAAATCATAGTTATTTCTTTATTCAGTAAATGCTATACATTAGATAAGCAGGACGATAATACAAAATTTCCATTAAACATACAGTGTTATGTGAATTAATATTATACTTAGCATTTATAACATCATCAATATCTTTATAAATATCATCATCACCACCATCGAATTCTTTCTCACGAAAACGACGGTAGTCAACAACTTGCTGTATGAACTTTTCATAAAACACACCAGATTGTAAGATTCAAGAAATTCCAATCTATAGCTTACTATATCCTTTAAATTGAATAGTTCTTCTATACTATGTGAGTTGAATGTGCAAGAACAGCACTTGTAATTTTCTATCATAACAGTTTTCAAAATTCTGTCATATCCTTTAATTAATTCCCAATTGTAATAAATACCAAGATTACTAGATAGAGATTCATAATGTTGATCATAGATTATATCTTCTTCTTCGTTTACATTTGACCAATCAATTTTATTTTCAATTTCTTGGGATCGGAAAAATTGTAATTCTACATATGAATACCATCTTAGAAGCTCATTCCATTCCTTCATATCCAACACTACATTATTGCTTTGATCACAATTACCACCCAATACGCACCACTGGTGCAAGGTTGAGGTGTGTACTGTATCCAATTTCCAGATGTTTTGCATGATGAGTATCGTTCGATAGTTTATAATAAGTACAATCGATTAAGTATTCCTTAGCTGCTTGTTTATACACTTCATCCTTGTATTGAAATGATGATGTCCAGTCAGTCTTAGCAGAAGAATAACCTTCATCATGTTTCTCTTCATTTTACTACTACCATCACTATTTTGACAGCACCAACAACAAAATGTTAAATTATTATTCAGATTGTTACTGCAATGATGTGGGGTATCCATATATAACGGTGAACTTCTGAGTTTCGATCGTTCCAGAAATGATTTTATTGCTACTTGCATGACTTTACTTGCTCACAATTTCACTATGACTAAACACTGTTTAAGAAAATAATTCTAGTATTTCAATTTTACATATGGTGGGGTGCTACTATTAAAAAGAAAATGTTATGTTTATTGTTTTGCCAGCTGCACCCAAACTACTTATAAACACATCCTTCGTGTTTAGGAGTGTTTTAAATTCTTCAATTCGTGTTTTCTTCTTTGAAATACACATAAAAGCGTTCCGGCAATACACATTTAAAATCACCCGTTTCTATCACTATACGTTCACCATACTTAGTATTAATTATATCCATATTCGTTACTTTATACTTTCTCGATATATCGAGCTCGCACATTTTAAAGGGTTTGCAATAGGTGCTTTGGTTTAACCCTGTTAATTCCATATTTAACAATTACGTGTTGCAGACTGATCTCAACATACAGCTCACTGCAATTTATATAAGAAATATGCGTCCTACATATTACAACATGCTTAAACTTGTTAAATACCTACTTTTGACCTTGACTAGAAATATAATATGAAAAAATTTATATTTCCCGCTAAAAAGTTTGACCTTGAAAATTATATTCTTAGATTTATGATTACCTTGCAATCTCTATTTTAGCTTTTCACCTTGACCTTTTTATATTTCTAAGAATATGACACCACCGTAGGTCAATAACCTTGACCTTGAAAACTATTTTAGATTTATGATTACCTTGCAACTTCTATTTTAGCTTTTCACCTTGACCTTATATTTCTAAGAAATATGACACCACCGTAAGTCAATAACCTTTGACCTTCAAAACTATTTTTGATTTATGATTACCTTGCAACTTCTATTTTAGCTTTGACCTTGACCAACTACATTTTAAATCTCCGCTTAAAGTTTGACCTTGAGCTCCAAAAGCTTCGATTTCACCACCAGAGGGCGAGTGACTCCAAAAATTTAAATCCCCAAAAACATGCTTGAGACGTGGAGCGCGTTCTGGCATAACGAGAAACTGACTTGACCTTGAAATAAATCCCCATAAGATTTACATGGGGTGACCTTGAACTGGTCCAGGATCGGCCTTATATTACTACTCCAAAACTTATGCAAGTTTGGGCTAGTTGTTTTGATGTGGATGCTGGTCCTGAAATTGTTTCCAAGGTTGACTTATAAATAGTTACATAATCATATAAACCTAAGGAAAAGCTCGGTTGCCAGATGCTATTCATAAAAGCTTTCTTGAAAGTGAGTATACTCTATTGTTGTCGCCTATTAGAGAATCAAGACAAAGAATATGTTAACACTTCGTTCGTTTCTGGTCACACCTCTTATGATAATTACTTTCCTTGGTGTGAAATGCAATCAGCAGTGTTAGTAACTAGATCATCAAAGATAACTAGAGGTGTAATTGTGTTCATTCATGCAGAATAATTTATTCGAACGCCAGTGAGGCGATTATCGCTTGGCTGGAAATGGATGGCAGGCGATTTAGCAATTTGTTTCCAACAGAGATGGAGAAATGCAGAAATCTACATATTTATAGAGTTGTATAACGGTAGCTGTAGAAGAATCGAAATTTCGCTAAATTATACGAGATTAGGTGTTTATACATTATTTTCTGGATAAAGAAATGGTTATTGTTTATTTGTGTTTGAATTTAATTAATATTAAGATGAAAAGCTTGAGTTTATTTTAATAGGTTATCCATATATTCAATTTGATAATACTTATATACGCGGCGTTTGCAAGTGCATTAACGTGGTGGAAGAGAAATGACGCCTTTATAATAATGATGTCAGTTTTTAAAAGTCACTTACAGTGAGCGAACAGAAAGGGCGCATAAAAATAAGCGATACGTGACATTGTATAGTCACACCGCCCTATCAAGTGTGAAAATTACAAATAAGAAGTAATTAACGGCTATAGGAGAAGTAGAAAATTACCTTCTGTACTGAAATAATAAAAAGTGACGTAGTAAATGAAGATAACGAGTTTTGTATGTCTTAGAACCGTAATAAATTGTATTTAAATAGTGAACAATAAATATAATCGACACTCTCTACCCAAAGTGGTAAAGCGAAATATGAAGGACAATGACTCGAATTTATTGATTTGTAAAAAGGAGTATTCGCGGTTTGTAAATAGCTTGCATTTTGTTTCGAAGGCGATTTGTAGTTAAAACTGAACGATTAAGTAAAAACTTCGTAGTGTAAATATATCGAAAAATTATTTGCTCTAATCATTAATTGATGAAAGAAAATTAGAAGCGTATTCAACTGCAGAAAAGTATGAGAAAAGATAACAATAGAGAAGCGGTTCCAGAATGCCGACAAGTGACATAATCGGAAGAGTAGGCTCTAACCTATCTGAGGCTCCTTCAGCGGTCAAGGAAACGCCAGCATTACATCATCAGTTGCAACGAAAATAAGTAAGAACCTGTTTTGTCTGTGTTAATAAATAAAACTAACACTATCACGATTTAACAATAAACAATCTCTTTGGTTCTGATAAAGATTTTATTTGTTATATATTAGCTTTAAGAAGGTTAGTGTAGATTTAGGTTTGATTTTATAAATACTTGTAAACAACACATTGATACTTTTCGTTTAGATTTGGAATTTAATTAAATGAGTATAACGTTTGATTTACTTTTATGGCCAAAGACTATTAATGTCAAAAGCTTATACAAATATTAAATATATAAATGCAGAAAGAAGCCAACTCAATAGGAATCCAGGTAAATAACTAAATCAAAATGAGCATAATTATGGGCAATGATAACAGACATCGTTTCTTTATATTAACTTGAGCTAGCCATTGCAACGAATTAAGAAAGGAATTAGTAAACATAAAACTTAAAATTAATTTACGCAAACCGAAATTAATTAGTAAGCAAGGTAAAATTAACTAGTAATTGATATCTTTATAAATTGAACCCATTCAGTTCTAATAAAACTTATTAAAAATAATCATCTCAGGTATTAAATTTTATTCAAAATGTTGGATTTATAAAAAGTTTAAAAGAACTCAAATCTTATTCTTTGGAGCGGGCTAAGCAAACAAAGTATTACGCCTGGTATAGTTGGAAGTGGACCTCTAACGCCCAGGTTAACTCTCCAAAATTTCTTAGGATAGGTGAGTGTGAATAGAAAGAAATATCAAGCATCGGTAGGACCCAGAAAACTATACACCACTTAGGTTACTTATGGTATAACATGTGGACCTTAGGATCTCTATTGATCTTGGTGTACGTCGTATTGGATCTGCTAAAGTTATGTCTTTTTAGGATTACGTATCTACTTTACTTTCCACCAGAGCAGAGACTATGCGTGAACTAAATGTGTAATTTTGATTTTTGAGCTGGTTCATGCGTGATAACTAACGCTCAAGACCAATTCAGAGTTACTAAAACCGTTCTGCGAACAGATTTTTTACTGATGCGGCTGCTATAGCAAGTAACATTATATGATCTTTAGCTATTTACAAAAATCTTCAGCCCAGTTTCATACCCGGTTCGTAATATTGGAATCTTCATATTTGGGAGCTATGGCGTAGGTGTCGTTTATGCTGACTGTTTTCCTTTGTGTGTAAAAATGGCATATATCGTCCCAGTACTAAATATACGTTGTGTTTAAATTAACTAGTAACTTCATTTAATAATGTTTTAGTGTAAAGTGATACAAATCAGTATCAATAACGGCGCAGTGCTTATTCTAATTCCACATGCATTAATAGCTTGAGACACGTAGAAAATATCCGTATGTGGTACCATATAGTAGAATTCCGTTCTGTAGCGAATATTGTGTAATGAATCTAAGAAATTAATTGAATATATCATCTAACATGAATCAATTTTATTGTTTTTAAGATTATACAGGAAGTTAAATTTATTATACCTCTTCTAAATTCGACAGAGCAAAGTCAAATCTGTTCAATAATTGATTATGAAAATTCTCTCGCGGATCAGCAACTGTCTTAAACGCTAGAAATTTCAGTAATTTACAATGTACTGGTACCCCATTTTGCAAATTTGCGAGGTTATCTCCTTACTTTTTAAAGATAAAGGGTTGCTTCTTTTTGTGAAATTAAAGAGGGCACCAGCAAATTTTTAATAACCATTTTAGTTTCTGCGACACATGGTGGTATTGAAAAGTATCACTTTTGAGATACTCCTCGTATCCCAGTTACCTTTAAACTTATCGAAATTATATAATATAATTAGTAGAACATCAATACATTATGCAATAAAAAGAAGAGATTTTATTGGCAAATAACAGCTTTCACATTCACTTCTGCTAGAAAGATAGTTTATTACAACAAAATAACAGTGAACCAAAATTGTATCCTTGAGGAACTCCAGAGGTAACAACAATAACATGAGAAATGTAATTATTGTGGACGACACGTTGTATTTCACTGTTTAGGAGGAAGCAAATAATTTAAAAGGGTATCATCAAAGTCTATGTTTTTAAGTTTAGCAATAATGATGTCATGTTATAACACATTCTTTTGAAGGAATGGCGATTACTTTATTTTGCATCGGAATTAGCTCAACCGAATCTTATAATTGCAAGAAAAGGGGTGGCTCGCTCTGATTATATCGGTTTGCTCATTTTGTAAAATTCGCACATAACCAGAGACATAATGGTTTAAACGTATATTTTCCTATTGTTTACAATACTAAATTATTTCAACTTAAAAACTGCGTATGTACATAAAATTAAATTAAAACACACAACAACGAAATGGGTACTTCTAACTTTCGGTACTCGTCCTGGCACTGTAACGCTCAGGGCTCTCTACTTATACTGTCTGCTCGATTTTTGTGAAAATATCTTTAGTAGCGATGGTTATGTTCTTAAATGACACACTTTTTGTCCTGATTTAGTTGTAATCAAATCTAAGCGATCAAAGATAATATACTATTAGGGATGAAGACGGATCTGTTCTTTTGCAGAAGCAGGAGAGTTATAATACAGTTAAGGGATGCAACGGGCGTAATACCCTTAGATACTATTTTGCTTGTTTACCCGCTCCAAAGAGTAAGATTTGAGTTCTTTTAAACTTTTTCAATAGTTTCAACATTATTGAAGAAAATTTGATAGTTGAGATGATTATTTTTATTTCGTTTTATTAAAATTGAATGGGTTTAATTTATAAAGATATCATTTACTAGTTAATTTTTACTTCTCTTGCTAATTATTTTTTGAGTTTGCGTAAATGCATGGTTACTATTCAATAATTGTGTAAGCTTGTGATAGTAATAATCTTTAGCAATAAAGGTAAATGAAACGTTATACTCATTTAATTAAATTCCAAATTTGAACGAAAATGCATCAATGCGTTGTTTACAAACACACAGGTATAAAAATCAAACCTTCTTAAAACTAACGTGTATCAAATAAAATCCTTATCAGAGTCAAACGATTGTTTTCGTTTAATTGTGAAAGCCAAATGTAAAGTTTCGAGAAATCAAACAAACAAAAAAGTTTTATTTATTAACACAAACAAAAAAGGTTCTTACTTATTTTCGTTGCAACTGATGATGTAATGGTGGCGTTTCTTTGACATATGAACCGTTTCTGTATTAATGTCCTTATCCTTTCTTATACTTTTGTGTAGTTGAATACGCTTCCAATTTTCTTTCATCAATTAATGATTATGATAAATACAATTGTTCGACATATTTAAACTACAGTTTTTGCTTAATCGTTCAGTTTTAACTACAAATAGCCTGGGCAACAGAACGAAAGCTATTTACTAACCGCAAATACTCCCTTTTTACAAATCAATAAATTCGAGATATTGTCCTTTATACTTCGATTTATCAATTTGGGTCGATTACTCTCTATTATATTTATTGTTCATTATTAAGCACAATTGATTACGGTTCTGAGACCTATAAAACATGTTATCTTCACTTATTACGTCACCTTTTATTATTTTAATAAGTAAGGTAATTTCACCGTTAAATAATTCTAATTAGTAATTTTCACACTTTATAGGGCGGAGTGACTATTTAATGCCACTTTTATTTTATTCTTATGCAACCCTTTCTGTTTGCCTACTTATCGGGACTATTTGTGATCGCTCACTCTATGCGACTATTTTAAAAACTGCCAATCATTATTATAAAGGCGTCATTTCCTTCCACCACATTAATGCATTTGCAAATGCCGCGTATTTAAATATTTTCAAATTGAATATATAGATAAATTATGGAAATAAACTCAAACTTTTCGTCTTAATATTAAATTCAAATACCAATGAACAATAACCATTTCTTTATCCAGAAAAAAATATATATGAATATCTAGTCTCGGATAATTTAGCAAGAAATTTTTATTTTTCTAAAGCTTCCGTTACAGGGGTCACGGGAAAACACGTGCGTTGATTTAATTTTAATAATAACCAACAAAATTTCGTTTTCGTATTTCATTTATAAAGAAATATGGAACAAAACTATTTATCTATCACCTGAGTTACGTATTTTAATAACCTCGAGAATCTTACAATCCTTCGGTACTAACGTCCCTCGAGATTTAAATCTGTTGCCCTCGGTAATTACTACCCTCATAACTCCCTTGATTTATACTTGGATTTTGTAATGAAATTTATTTATGTTGATACTAAATAGATCTGATTCGGGAGTATTCTCAGTTAATTGTTTACGCGAGGTTATTAATTCAGGGCGCTCATTATTTTTATTAATTTGGGGAAAATTATATTCAATACAGAATTTATATGTTAACCAACTAAAATATTTACTTTTTAAGAAAGAAAACGCTTTTACTATATCAAGTCGATTTCGCTTATAATTTAACACGTACAAATCTTATTTACACAGCGTTAGTTTGATGTTCAATTAATTTACTACAATATTTCCAGTGTGTTAGTTACACATCCAAGCTTTTTATATCTTTTGTAAAATATTTTTTTTGGAGTAAACCAAAAAGGGTACTTGGATGACTTATTTTAATACAACGTTACTTGTGTATCAACAATTTGATAGAATTTTATCTCATTTATATTTATATTTTATTCTATAATTCAGATAATGTAGGATTTAGCTGTCCATTTGTTTGGTTTCATTCTATTCGACTTTTCTATGGCTATTGAGGTATTCTTCTTGGAAGCTAAAGGTTTGATCACTTTCTGTTCCTGTCATCCTGAAAAAGCTGTTTAGCTGAACATGCTAAGGCACTCAATAACACAATAAAGAACGGATAGGGGGGCATACCTTAAATGTTTCATACCATAAGTCAAAGGGAAACAGGAACTAGGATGACCATTCCAGAACTTAAAAGCCGTGCTGATGAATGTGGATTGAGCCCGTCTACCACAAGTGGAAATTTGTACTGCACATTGATGATGTGAATGAGCAAACCGAGTATTCCTAAAAAAGATGGCTTGAGATGGTATTAAAGAAAGATTTCGAACGGTTCTTCTATTGGAATATACAGGGTGTACCAACCAAGATGCAAAGTTCGATAACTCCTTTGGTTTCATAGATGTCAAAAAAGTTCTAAAAAAAAGGGTACATGAAGTAACAGTGCATTATTTAAAATTGTTTTGAACTATACGGTATGTTCCAAAATTCAGATATGAATCTAACTTATGTTTTTTTATATGGGAACCCCAGTATATTGTTTCAAATTCAGAAAGCCCACATTTTTTCGATTTTTTTAATGTCGGGATTGAATACATTATACAGGGTATTTGGAAAGATATGGATTGTTTTGTGTTGAAATTGTACTCATTTCAATGCCCTGTAGAACAATACACTCCGTAGAAATGAATTACCTGTTGGCCAGTTGTCTTTCAGAATATTGTCTAGTATCGTTACCCACCATTATTCATTTAGCTACTTGGGGTTTGTATACAGGGTGGCTCAAAACTCGGATGTGTCATTTTCTTCCTTAACTCAAATGGAACACCCTGTATTTTTGATCACTATCAAAGTCCTCGGGCACTCCTCTTTAATTTTTGTCAGAAGTTCCTTTTACCTAATGTGAGTAATTTGAAATAATGTACAGCGGTACCCATTTAAAAAAACATAAGTCAGATTCATATCTGAATTTTGGAACATCCTGTATAGTTCGAAATAATTTTAAATAATGCACTGTTACTTCCTCTACCCTTTTTGTTTGAGAACTTTTTTGATATCTATGAAACCAAAGGAGTTATCGAACTTTGCATCTTGTTTGGTACACCCTGTACATATGTCAGAAGTTGAGGTCGGATTATTTATAAGCCTAACCACTCTTCTTTGAATACGATCAACGATGTAAAGGGAGTATTGGGGAGCACCAATCCATAAGTTGATCTGAGCCATTCATGCAACAAAATGTGGTCGACCTTTTTTGGCGGACACAAGCAATACTGAGTTTTGTTAGCATTAAATTTCACTATATTATTATTTCAGCATTCAAGGATACATTAAATGTCTTTGTTGATTGAAATGGCCATTTCAGCTTTAATGTGTTGATATGAGATAGGCGGTGGATTACTATTATAAGCAAACTGAGATGAACTACAATGTAGAGTGCTATCATCAGCAAATCATTGGCTGGGGTTCGTTATTGAAGAAATAAGATCATTTATGTACAGTAGAGTAAGTGTAGGAGCTATAATTGAACCTTTTGGCACGCCCGCGGTAATGGTAATAGTTATTAACTACGACACGTATTCGCCTTTTGTCAAGGTAACTAGAAACCCAGCTGATGACCGTATCAGTTACCTCAAACGAGGTAACTTTGGCAAATAAACACGTATGCCTAACTTGGTTAAATGCCTTTGAGATATATAAAGCGACTACAACTGTTTCATTGGATTGTTCTCATGTATTATTCCAAACTTGAGTCACATATGAAAGAAGATCGTCTGTTGAACGACTCTATCCAAAACCGTTTGTTGGTCACCAAAGAGTTCGTTAGATTTTCGCGACTTTAGGAAAGTGGAAGTGAAAGCAATTACTCGATAGCTGGAGGGATCGGTCTTGCAGTCTATTCCGAGAAAAGGTTGAATGTTTCATAACTTTCTTGATAAAGAAAGTTCCCCAAAAGACATAGAGATCGAATCGAGATTAGATAGGATTGATACTAGTTCGTTTCGTTAAAACAATAGCTCGGATACCGTCTGGGCCAGTCGCATTACTGACATCAAGCTTAATGATGGTCGATTCTAGTAGCTCATATCTAAAACAAATTGGTTTCATAGTTTACGAATAAGAGCTGATTAGGGGTACATCTTTTCGAGAATCATTCAAACATGAGCTTGATGCAAATAAATCTACAAGGAGTTTGGCTTTGTCTACAGAATTAGGAACTATAATTTCGTCAAAGGATGTAATGGGGTTAAATGAAGATGTACCAAAGTTGAGTTAGTTCACATATTTGGTTTATGCTATGAAAATACACGTTACCGACCGCGTGATGTCATCTGCGCGAACACTATTTCTCCGGGAATACCGCACTAATGTAAGCCCTAATGGGCTACATTTATTTTTATTATACTTTACCGCGGCTGTAGCTCGAAGGTGACTTGTAGGATATTAAATTTAAAGATGCTTCACTTTGCTGATGCACTTATTTCTGGTGGGCTGTCAAAAAAATCTTCATCGTTACTGTTATTCGTATTTTCAATAATATTACTCATTTGAAGCTATAAACTATTTTTACATCCACACCTTTTTTTTATTTGAACTGACAAATCAGAATAACTTTTGATGAGTAGCTAAGAACCTGTTTGTTATTTGTATTACATTTCCCGTAAAAAAATAATAGTATAATATAGCGATAGAGTACCCATGATACAATCGTTGTACACTTGACCGTAACAAAACGAAATTGTTTTGCAAAGGTTTTAAGTCAAATGAAAAAATTGAATGCTTGGAATTTAACTGTAACGGTTTATTAAGTATACCAGGACCTAACTATGTGTCGAAAAAAATTAGATTTAGTTACACGCGTTATTGGTGATAGTAGAAGGGAGGAGGCACTTCAGGATGTGACGTCATCAGTGGGGGGGTCAGCTCCTTTTCGGGGGCGTTTTAAACCCTTGATAGAATGTTCTTTCCCTTGATGGTATTTTCACCTCTAATTAAGGCCTTTTAGCAGTATTAAGAGCCTTTTTGCCAGTCCACCCTGCATTTAGGAGTGGTGGACGTGTGTGGGGATGGTCACGTGGCATTTTCGCCCCTAATTAAAGTCTTTATTTAGTTCAACGCCTGGAGGGTAGGCCAATGGGCGCGCATGCAGTGTTCTGATTGGTGGGCCTGGGGTAGGCCACGCCCCCTGGTTTCCGATTTATTGTGAGGTGTGGCTTGTCGGCCATTTTGGAGGTCATCGTGTGGGCCATTTTGTCGACCATAACAGTATTCTAATAAGGGACTCATAAGACAGGTATAGGACGTGTCCTGGTTTCTGCTTGGTGGCATTTTGATTTTTAATTATAAGACATAAACAAAGTCCTCCGACATTTTGTATGACGCCATAATCAAAGTTTTCGGCAATTTTGTTTTTGACGGGAGAAAAGAATTCATGGTGTTGACCTGAAATCGTGTTCTATCAAATCACCTTGGTTATTACCGGTAATAAAAAGATAAGCCGTTTTTTTTTAATAATTTGTGATAAGTAATACTATTTTTTAATATTACATCTTCAGCAGCATGTCAATCTCAGCATCACATAGTAATGATAATACAGCTACTAATTGAATATTAAATTGGTTGTTTTGCCTGTTGGTCCTAAAGAACGAATTGACACAGCCCTACTCTTCAGCCGTTCGTTAAATTGGTGTATACACTGCTCCGCCATTTTGTTTTTAATTGAGTCATGGTTAAATTGTGAAGACAGTCACGTGGGGAAGGGACGAAACAGTACAAAGTTCAATTATTTTAATTATGAGTGATAATCAAATTTTGTTTTAGAGAGAAATTTGAATTGTACTCTAATAGGGGTGCTAACACTAATTTGCAGGACAGGCATAGAACACAGGAACCTGCTGACGGGTCTTAGCCCCCACTGTTATAGATTACATTTTCATTACGAGTCATACTCAGATTTCTACCACGGTGGTCGTGCCTCCACCTAGCGGTAAGTGCATGCATATCCCTGTAATCGTTAGGCATAATCAAACTCCGTAGGATTTTACACAGGCAGGTTTTAAATAGGAAAATCAAGTCACGTAAACAAACCCGACACTGTAGTTACATTTTCAAGGTCCTTTCACTATTCAATTACATCTATAGCGTCAGGGAAAACCCAATTACGTAAAGGCAACACGTTGACCTTCACTTACAATTTTGATAAAACAATAACAAGCTTTCGCTATTCAATTACATCTATAGTATCAGGGAAACCCATTACTAACCTAATTACATACAGGCAAACACGTTGTCCTTCACTTCCAGTTTTGATAAAACAATACCAAACTTTCACTATTCAATTACACCTAAAGCGTCAGAGGATAACCTACCAATTACGTAAAGGTAAACAAGTTGACATTCATTTCAAATTTTGATGTTATGAGTCATAATCAAAGCCCTCGGCCATTTTGTTTTTGCCGGGAAATTTGAAATAGTATTCTAATAACGGGCCCTCATGCTATATCATAAGCCAGATATAGGACATCGGAACTTGCTCTCGCTGTCAATTTGATTTTAACTATATAATTAAATTTTGTAGCCTAACTTGTTTTGTCCGCCATTTTTGTTTTCCGAAGGAAATTCGAAATTGTATTCTGATAAGGGTGCATCTGTCTTGTAGCTTGCGAAAACCAGCCTACAATTCAAAAATACGAGTTAATCTTTAACATTGCTGGCAATATACGAACATCAAATTAGCGTATAATACTATCGCGACGTTTTGCATACAGTGTTGAAGACACGTTTTACAGTTAAATTATTAAAAATGGCTATGCAGAAACAGATATGACCAAAATCGAAATCAGATCACTATATTATTTTACATACAAGGATGTCTTATCAGGAATAACTCTGGCAAGGGACCCTAGAATTATAAACAAGCTTGAACGCAATATTTCGTTTTGAAAATAGACAAATGCCCGGGGGCAAATGAACAAGCTGACTTTCACATCCATTTTTGATAATATAGGTGTGATTTGAAACTAACATCGATTTCGTTTCGTGAGGCAACTACAGGACTCTGTTTTATTTTACCCAACGCCCATCGTTATGATTAAACAACCCTAGTAATAATAATATCACTCAAATTACAGCATTGTTGAGTTTGGATACAGTGATAAAAAATAAAACCAGTCAATCAGAGCCTAAGGCACATTGATACATCACTACTTTTAATTACGACTCATCTTCTGTCAGCTACCAAAACAGCTGCTCGTAAAATAGGCTTTTTCTACAGATCTAAGCAGTACTTTACCTCTCGACAACTCCTTCTGCTGTATAAGGCCCAAATTCGGCCTCATCTGGAATATAATTCTCACCTTTGGGTTAGTGCTCCCCAATACGCTCTCGATATCGTTGATCGTATTCAAAAGAGAGCGATTAGGCTTATAAATGACCCGTCTTTAACTTCTCACATACAGTCCCTTGAGCATAGAAGGATGGTTTCAGTTCTTTCTTTGTATTATCGTTATTACAACGGCTATTGTGCTGGTGAATTACATTCTTTGATACCATCTCCGGCTATCTTTGCGAGAAACACTCGGTTCGCTCAATCACATCATCAGTATGCAGTACAAATCTTTACTTGTCGTACCAAACGGGCGCAATCCACATTTTTCTACACGGCTTCTAAACTCTGGAATGATCTCCCTAGTTCCTGTTTTCCTCTCACTTATGATATGAGAAAATTTAAGGTAGCTGTTCATAGGCATCTATTGGCAATTCATTATCCCTCTATCCATCCTCCTAAGTGTTCCTGAGTGCTTTAGCACGATAGGCCTTATTTAGCCTGTTCAGGTCCACAATCATATAAAAAAAAAAAATAATAATTAAAATTGTCTGCGAGGTTGGTCACCAAAACAAAGTAGGTCTTCAAAACAAAAATGACCACAAAACAAAAATGAGTGCCAAAAATCAGGAACAGGGGCGTGACCTACCGTTAGATTCTACCATCAGAACGGGAGACGTGGGCGTAGACCTCTCCTGGGCTCTGATCTGCCTAAAATTTTATATTGTACATGTATTGACCTAACCAAAAGTTTTTGCGTGGACTAGCCTAACTTAATCCGTAAGTATTGACCTAACCGAAAAACCGTGCGTTTATTAATCTTACCTATTATTTACGTATATTGATCTAATCGCAAACGAGTGAAAGAAGAGAGTCTTGAGAGATGAGAGAAGCGCGAGAAACGAGGGAGACGAGACGAGGGAGAGAGAGCAAGTCGTGGTGGGCGAGAGGCACGAGAGAGACGCGAGAGAGGCCGGAGAAGAGAGATAGTCGAGAGAGCCGGGATATACGAGAGAGACGTGCGAAATGAGAGCAATGAGAAAAACGAGAGAGAGACCAGATAGAAGAGAGAAATGATGGTGCGTAGGGAATCTAGCGAGATAGAAAACTTGCACTAATTTAAAGATACACTACTAGATGACGTTATTCTTAAAAATAAGTGTAATCTAATTAGAAGGATTTTTTGTCACGCACAAAGAACCTGAACACCATATCTCGATTTTCAACGATTGCCCAACTTTCACGTAATTACCTAATTAGAGGTTTTCCAAACACATTGGATGTACTTGAATAGTGAAAGGTTGTTATTGTGGTCACAGAACTGGATAAATCCAGGACATAGTAATTTTATATTAACCACTTCAGCTCCAGACAACTTTTGGAACTCTTGTTATGTATACCAATCCAACTTTTCTTGTTAAAATGAAAATCATTACTCTAGACATACAAACATGACTCAACTTTGTTGTATTTTGTGTAACACTCAATTTTTATTTAAAAATGGAACTATTTACCAAGGTATCCCTGTACATTTTTTTTGTATACAAATGTATCCACGTACGGATATCATATAAACGTATGTAATTATGTTACGACTGCACCTTTGGAAAATTTTTATATAGTAAGGAACTAATAAAACAGAAAACAAAACAACTGAGGTATTTAATGAAAAATCATTTGCATAAAACAGACTAAAATAAAAAGTCACAGAACACGCGTGCAGCCCTAATCATTGTGGTGTTGCTTAAAATCTTCAGAAAACCAAAACCCGAATTTTCAGGACACAGAAGGCAACATTCTCTGGTCAACTTTCTCACTCCTCGCATCTTGCAAATTGCACATACCTTCCTAAAGGCCCTCATTTTGACATCTTTCTTTATCATTCGCATTACTTTAGTAATAATGCTCGGCAGCACAGTTTGGTATACTTTTATACCGATAATTATTTATTATGAGAGCGACGGTATAGAACTTTTGAGTTCAAAAGCATTTGGTGTATAATGTGAAAACCAACTTTTGTAGACGAAGTGCACAATTTTCACAAGGGGCTGTATGGCAACTTCAATTGCATCAACTGACCCCATGTTCTGGTTATAAAATTTTATATGTTTCGGTTTATTGTAATGTGTTATATTTCCTCCCCGTACATATCTTTCTTTATGACAAAAACCAGCCGTGTGTTTACTAGTTATAAGGTAAACATCTTTCTTACCTTTGAATCTCGCCAAACGTAACATCTTTTCGAAGCGTGATGTAGGTCTAGTAGAACTTGTACCAACTCCTTAGGAAAACTTCTGTTTACCCTAATAGTTCCAGTAAGGTGCGTTTTTTTGTGTGATCAAATATTCACTAAGCCGAACTGAGCTTTGGAAATTGTCCACAATAACGTCCCGATTGTTATTTCGAAGGTTTTGGCTAAGTACGATTTTCTCGGAGAATACAAGGTTATCCGAACCAGGTATTTGCGATATATTATATATGTACTTGCCGATATATACACAGAAATTCCAAGTGTATCCTCGAAATTCAGGTGTACTGGATATAGTGCAAATAGTTTTATCCTGAATCGGTTTTTTTGGCCTTTATATATTGCCTAAGGTGTAGTGGTCCCTTATATAACATCAATTGCTCATCAACGTCGACTACTTGCTCGGGCTCGACTAATAATTGGAAGTTTTCCCTCACAAGTGCCATAAAAGCTCCCAATCTACTAAGAAGCGCATTACGTCTGCAGCTTCAGGTGGTGAGAACCTAATAAATTTCATAATTGACAGGAACCGATTTCGGCTCATTACCGTTTTATGAAATACTGGTGGGCCTGATCACAAATGGCCCTTGCTCCAATAATCGTAGAGTTCTGGGTATTTTACCAGACCTGTGAGAAAATACAAGTCTAAGAAGGCGTTTATTTCGTCCTTCTCTACTTCTTTGTACGCTAAACCAAAAACATTTATTCTCTCTGGATTAGCATCGAAAAACATTTCCGCTCTTCTATTAGTCCACTTACAAAGTTCATTTACACAGTGGGCGATATAAGTGATTAAAAACATGCAGCAGGATTTATCGTCAAATGGGTCTACAATTATTGTCTATTCGCCCATTTGAGCACCATGAATATTATCCGCTTCTTCCGTAGTTGAAAAGTCATATTCACTCTCTGAGTAGTCATTGCCCGAGCAGCGATAACTAAGATCGCATTCCCCGTACGAGTCGGAGTCCATTATATTAGAAACACCAAACCGTGTGGATTCGCCTGTGTTTGCTTAACTTGTTTGTTAGATGAAACAAAAATATCCGTTGTACCACCACTACTCCATTCGAGACGACACACGTAGCCTTAAACATCTCAAGCAATGCTAATTTTTTTCCAAATACCTGTGCTATCCACGCATGGAAAAGAATTTATAAACAAGACGCTGAACGTGAATGTGTTGTGACTGTTAGCATGTGTTTACCGTGTCAAGTCGTTCTCTCAATACGATTATCGACAGAAACCCTGGTAAGTGATCGTTTTTTTATTTTACCCCTTATTTTATTTACTTTATTTAATTGCTAGAGACCTGATTCCAAGTTTGGTTATAATTGTTGGTGTATAGGTATTTTTACTGGTTTAACTGTAAAATGAATTATTATCACTGTATTCAAAACTCAATAATACTGCTACACGCTAATTTGAGCGATACTATTATTATTACTACTATGGTTGTCTAATGATAATGATGAGAATTGGGTAATATAAAACAGTCCTATAGTTGTCTTTCAAATCACAAGTGTATTATCAAAATTGGAAATAAAAGTCAGCTTGTTTTTTTGTGCTCTGGCAATTGTCCATTTTCAAAAACGAAATAGTGCGTTCAACCTTGTTTATAAAACTAGGGCCCCTTGTGCAAGAGGTATTTCCGATAAGACATTCTTTGTATATAAAATAATATAGTGGCCTGATTTCGAGTTTGATTATATATTTGTTGTTGTATAGGTACTTTTAACTAATCTAACTGTAAAACGCATTTTTGGATTGTGGTTTCAGCAAGCTGTTGTTAAGCCAAACCAGTATTTTTGAATTGTAAGCTGATTTCTGTAAGCTGTAAGTTATGACTCGGTTGAGAATGAATTGCTTGAGATTGATTTGCGGATGACTGACTGTTTTCGCACGCCGGTGTCCTCACGTTTAGCAAGAGTATTAGGTCTGAGTGTCGGTTTGTCGGTTACCTTGTAAGCGGTCACTCATAGGAGCTACCTATATAGAGTGGGAGAATCGTTACCTGAAGGTTATGAAGAATTGTTATCACTGCTTCTTGTTTGATTTGATTGAGATTGATTAAGTTGACTGACTTTGATTGATTTCGATTGATCTGATTGTTTGATTTGATCGAGAGTGATTTGTTTGAGATTGATTTGATTAATTGATTCGTGTAATTTGATCAAGGTTGATTGATTTGGTTTGATATGCTTCGGTTGATTGTATTAGCTGATTGATTGATTTGAGTCATTTCCGTCTTTTGACCAGACGCGAAGGCCCCTGATTAGAATACAAGTTCAAATCTCCTGCCAAGGGGGTGAAGACCTGACAACGCACGACGACCCTAGTACAAGCTTCGGAGTCATACATTTGTCGTATGAGTTAGTGTGAGGGCCCCCTTACTAAAATACAATTACAAATTTTCATCGAAAAGCAAAAATGGGTTTGAAGATGGCCGACAAAACAAATTAGTCCACAAATTTTGATTATGACACCTAATTCAAAGCAAATCGACCGTGGAATTTTGGGGCGAAGTGTCGAGGACATCTTCCGGTGTCCTGTACCTGTCTTATGAAATAGTTTTTGGGCCCCTTATTAGAATACTATTTCAAATTTTCCGCCAAAACAAAATGGCTGTCAAATTTAATTAGGACTCCTAATTAAAAAAAACAGATTAATAACGCTTTAACAGGGGCGAAGACCCGCGAGCAAATTAATGTGTTCCATGCCTGCCTTACAAGTTAGTGTTACACATCCTTATTAGAATGCAGGTCAAATTTCCCGCCGAAACAAAACGGCCGAGGGGTTTTATTATAACTCATAATTAAAATAATTGGTCTTTCTAGTGCCCCGCCCCTTCCCCACATGATAACCTCCGCAATTTAATTGACTCGATTAAAAATCGAAATGGCGAGAGAATTTGATTATGATTTATAATTAAAGTCAAAGTAAATGGATCTTATGCCATTTCAAATTTCCCGCCAAAAACAAAATGTCCGAAGGTTTTGATTATGACGTTATAATTAAAAATAGAATAGCGGAGGACTATGATTATGTTTCATGATTAAAAAACAAGATGGCCGGCTTCAATCAGAAACCAAGGGGCGTAAGCCATCCTATACCTGTCTTATGAGATGGATCCTTATTAGAATACTATTTTAAATTTCCCGCCATGGTCGACAAAACGGCCTCCAAAACCAGAATGGCTGACAAGCCACGCCCCACAACCAATCAGAAACCAGGGGGCAATTCCATGGACCAATCATATACTAGGGGACGTGGCCTACCCTAAGACACACCAATCAGAACACTGCATGCGTGCGCATTTGCATAACCTCCAGGGGTTGAACTGACAAAAAAGCCTTAATTAGGGGCGAAAATGTTACGGCTCTTAATACTACCAAAGGGGCCTTAATTAGGGGTGAAAATACCGTCAAAGGTATGAAAATTCCAACAAGGGGTTAAAAATCGACCCCAAACACCATCCTCACTCAGGGGTTGGACTGACAAGAAGGCTCTTAATTCAGTCCAAAGGGGCACCAATTAGGGGCAAAAAACGCCATCTAGGGTTTGAAAATTCCATCAAGAGTTGAAAAACGCACACGAAAAGAAAGAATCCGACGCCACCCTCGCCCCCCCCACTACGGCCCCACTATACACCCACTCCGCCCCCCCCCCCTACTGATGACGTTATATCCTGAAGTGCGCCCCTTCTACTCGTAGTAATAAAGGAATTACCTCGTCTGTAAAGGAAAACGTATCCCATATTAGGAAACTGCTGTTCCTATTTCCATCCACTTTGCGTGTAATCATTTTACAATTACGGTCTTAGTTTCTAATGCCAATTACTTAATTAGCATTATTGTTAGTTGTTTACATGTACCCAAAAGTTTTAAGCTTTATCTTTATTTTAAAATAACTTTTTTATGTTTAGAGTGCCTATTATGCAGACTTGGATGTCACTTCATACTGTAACAACACATTCTCAGAAGTAGAAGTCCCTGAATCAAATTATACTGTAAAGGGTCCTGTAATTTTGGTTGATCTTAGCACTTATAGAAGTTGGATGTCTAAAATCATTAACCCAGAACAGTTTACTCCAGTTTATGCCTTTGATGGAACAGATACCCCTCATAAGAGACTGCTTCAGATGGTCCCCATAATTATTTTCAATTTTGTTATGCTGAAATTACTATGGTTCCTATTTACACTATCAATTATTAACCTAATTTAACATTTATTCAAAAATAAATCAATTGAGCTTAATTGTGTTATTATAAACACTTGCGTTCGGTTCCTCACAGGTTGTCAGGATCAGAATCAAACGTATCCTGATGATGTCAAATGCGATAATGCTGAAACGTCTCTTTGAGGCTACATATACAAAATCATCAGCACATTGTTACACGTCAAAACCGCACTGGGTGTCGTACAGGCTTACTGAAGTAAGCGGGTCGCCAATCCAGCTACAGTAGAAATGGACGGGGTCCATACAAGGAGTAAAACGATTGAAAGGTAGTTTCAAACACCTTACACTTACCATAAATCTACAACTTACAATCTTAATTTTTTATAAAATAAATAGTCTTAGGCGGCATGTTAAATTAATGCTATCTGACTGCAGAAGATAGGTCGTAAACTTATTGATCACACCCTGTACATATGAAAATTCCAAGTCATAAAACATTGATTTGAGTACTTCATAAGTAGCCCTCGTATACATATAAATTTATATTTATATTTTCTGTTATAAAATTCTGAACTAAATAATTATTATTATTATTCAGTTCAATACCACAACATTCGTTAGTTTCCGAAAAATTTAAAATATAACGATCAGTACTCTCATTATAAACAATACCGGCATCTTTTCTGAATAATTTCTCTTCAAAAATTGTATTTAAACATTCATCAATAGGTTTACATTTTAATACTTCAAACCTATCTCAGTCGACACAAATAAATAACAAAAGTAAATTAAATAATTGATATATGTATTGCCCAATTTGGAAAGATAGATATGCTACAAACATTGCTTCGAACATCATCACAAAAACCAATTCTTGTAGATTAAAAATTCCCATATCTTATATTCTAAACACAGTAAACGAGTGAAGCTTGACTGTCCTTTTTACTAAAAAAAAAGAAATTATTAATCCAACAATCAAGAATGACCATAAAAGATAATCATACTTTTTATCCTTTATAAACAAAATCTAAAACTGGTTCTTACAAATTGCAATAGTTAGCCCTATATTCGTGATGTGAAGTTCCATATTGTCTGCCTCTAGTAATCATTTTTTTAAATTTGTACCCACACTGGCACAAAACACAGAAGAAGGCCGTACTCACTGAATAACCGGCCGCTAAATTCACTAACGAATGCAAATGTTTGTCGTTCACTTGCGTGTTTCACATGGGTCTGTGCTTTAAGGTTTTCCCTTCAACGTAAACGTTTATCACAATAACTGTTTCAACATAAACATTAAAATTCGTAGTTGCCTTTATAGAATCCATTTTATACTACCAACGATTGCACACATGTACTACGCTCAGTGTCAATGATGACCACTAACCTCTATTAAATTAACAGACTTGTAATTCTGTTACTTAAAGAGTTACTTCAGGCTTTCTTTTTATTACTATCGCATGCTCTACTAGTGAACTTTATCAACAAAATCTGCTTTTGCGCTGTTCAAATATATTGAAAGGAAAACACTAGTATCTACTTTCAAATCACGCTTAAACTATTTATTTATGAATTTTTATCTGTGATTTACCCCCATTATGGGTTATTGCAGTCGCTTATATACGTACGCCTAATCTAACTTTTTACAAACAAAACCCAACACTGACCGTTCTAAGGTCCCTGAAAAAACGCGCGCTACCCACCATTACTTAAGCTCTAACCGAACGGTTCTTTCTTACACCCTTTACTGTGCTTTCGCCTTTATACCCTCTGTCCTCCATATTACCATTCTCTTCGCGACAATATCAAAATTAAGCTGTCAAAACGCCGGGGTGTAAATGTTGAACTTTGAGGATCAGGTTTGGATACATCAGTTGCTTCCTCTACTTGCTTGCAAGAAGATCAAAGCGTGGCTTCTGCATAACCTAATACGTGTATTTCTTTTCTCTCTCTATCTTGTTTGGTATGATAAATGATGCATGTTCTACTCAATTTTATTTAAGGCGGGCAAATAAGTCTGCGAGAGGTTGCCGTCTCCCAGAATATTTAATATGAACTAAAAGAACTCCTAACCACCGCGCTAAAAATAGATTACCTTCGTAAATATAAACCGTATGCTTCTTGGGGATTTTCATTAGATTAAACATACCAACATATCACACTTTTCTGTATACAATTATATATCTTTAGAAAGCCCACATTATGCATAGTAAATATAAAAAATAAAATACAGGATGTTCCATTAAAAAAAACATGTGTGTTTCATAACTAAAAACCTACTACCCCAATGGATTCTACGGAAAATATCTTATCAGAATAAGTTTTAACTTCTTCGATAAGTTTAATGATAACTGAGGTACGAGGGGTGGGGTTGATACTTTTCAATTCCTCCCTGTATATTAAAAACCAAAAGGGCTGCTAATAGTGTCCTGTTTCAATACTTTAAAGCTAAAATGAAATCTTGCAATCGACCTGGCTTATTTTAGGACGATTATCAAACTCCAAATAAACACAGATTAAATTCAGTGATAAACAACAATGTCATAAATAAACAACGAAATCAATTAAACAATGGATATATATATATATATATATATATATATATATATATATATATATATATATATATATATATATAAACTCGATGGTCAAAACGAAACAGCTGATTCCTCTGGCCAAAAGGAACAAAAATTGTTAATACAGGGTGTGTCTATTGTTGATGGTTTCCAAGATGTTAACTTTTTTAATTTTTCTATTTCGTGGACTTATTTTTAAATCACGCTGTATCTTCCAAACTAGAAGAGTTACAAGAAAACACATTAGGAGAAATTTGTATAAGATGAAATTTCCTTAAAGAATATTAAATTCATTCGAGACAAACTCATCATTCAACATTTTAATGACTAATGAATTCAGAAATGATTTTTTCAAATCCCAAGACAAATTTCCAAGAGGAATATTTTTCCAATAGAGATGGATTTGATACATGGCCGATAAAGGAAAAACTTCCTTTTTCATAAGCTTCACAACGATATGAAAAAACTTATGGTTGACGTACTAATTACTGAATTGTTACAGGAATACACCTCAGGAAAAAATTTTAGAGCATAAAATTACCTTCAAAAATATGGTAGAGTAGATGTAAATTGACGATTTGTCCCTCACTTTTCAATCAATCTGTGCATTTACGGCAAGAAATACGTCTTCTTTACTGATATCTTTTCATCACCTTAGCAACGACTTGACTTTAGTAAGTTAGTTGTCAGAATTTGTTTGCTATTACAGTTTTGCTGATTTCAATACGAGTTCTTTATGTTGTAGTGATATTGTAATTTAGTTTCTGAGTGGTTCTTGTTCTTGTTATTATTATTGTTCTTGTTCGTGTTCGTGTTTTCCTTCCTGAGTCATGTTTTCAAATACAGAATATGCCGAAATTCATTATTATTACTATGGTGTTGCCCAAGGGAATGCGAGTGAGGTTGCTAGACTGTATGCAGCTGCTTTTCCAAGAAGAATTCATCCAGAAAGGAGAGTTTTCTCTAGAGTACACACTGCTCTAAGAGAGAACGGATCTTTTAGGATCCTATGAGGTCAAGAGGAATTTCATAATGTTGAGAGTATTGACGACGTAATCCAGCATTTCGAAGCAAATCCTGAGACTAGCTTGCGGAGGTCATTCAATGTATTGCAGATGCCACGAGAAACAATACGGGGAACTCTTAAGGCTGACGGAAGACGTATGTATCACGTGACGGGAGTTCAAGAACTTTTAGATGGAGATCTAGGTCGGCGGATTGAGTTCTGCCAATGGTATCTCAATTCAGTTAGGAATGATCGAGATTTCCAAAAAGCAATCTTATGGACGGATGAGGCCACCTTTACAAGGTCAGGCATCTTCAATATCCATAACACTCACGTCTGGGCACATGAGAACCCACATACTATGAGACCAAATAGCTTTCAACACCAGTTCAAAGTTAATGTTTGGGTTGGTTTACTCAACAATCAACTTATTGGTCCATATATTCTACCAGATAGTCAATTCAGTGAATTTTTTGAATGTCCTTCAAGAAAACCTCCCTGAATTGATGGAGGAGGTTTCATTGGCAACAAGAGCAGATATGTGGGTTCAACTTGATGGTTGTCATGCCCACTACGGAAGAGAAGAACAAGAACGACTCAAAAACTAAATTACAATATCACTACAACAGAAAGAACTCGTATTGAAATCAGTAAAACTGTAATAGCAAACAAATGTTGACAACTAACTTACTAATGTCAAGTCGTTGCTACTGTGATGAAAAGATATCAGTAAAGGAGACGTATTTCTTGCCGTAAATGTACAGATTGATTGAAAAGTGAGGGACAAATCGCCAATTCTCATCTACTCTACCATATTTTTGAAGGTAATTTTATGCTCTAAAATTTTTTCCTGAGGTATTACTGTAACAATTCAGTAATTAGTACGTCTACCATAAGTTTTTTTATATCCTTGTGAAGCTTATGAAAAAAGGAAGTTTTTCCTTTATCGGCCATGTATCAAATCCATCTCTATTGGAAAAATATTCCTCTTGGAAATTTCTCTTGGGATTTGAAAAAAAATCATTTCTGAATTCATTATGTCATTAATAATGTTGAATGATGAGTTTGTCTCGAACGAATTCAATATTCTTTAAGGCAATTTCATCTTATACAAATTTCCCCTATTGTGTTTTCTTGTAACTCTTCTAGTTTGGAAGATACAGCATGATTTAAAAAATAATTCCACGAAATAGAAAAAATTAAAAGAAGTTAACATCTTGGAAACCATCAACAATAGACACAACCTGTATTAACAATTTTTTGTTCCTTTTGGCCAGAGGAATCAGCTGTTTTCGTTTTGGCCATCGAGTTTGTCACCCTGATATATATATATATATATATATATATATATATATATATATATATATATAGACCAATTCATGTAAGTCTCTACAACAGCTTGGATAAATGAACCACAAATCCTTAATACTAAACAAGAAATAGCTCAAGTCCGATTACGTTTTACTTTGAAATAATTGTAATTAACAGAACAATAAAAGGATGTACTTAAAGGATAATCGTACTTGTCTTGCTTCAATAAAATTTAAATCTACTTCTTACTTAATAAGGTAATTAATCCATTTTTGGTGTAGTAAAAATTGTAGTTCATATGGTCTGCTACAAGTAATCCTTTCTAGCTTTGTAAATACACTACGCACATAACCACAAGAGGTGAGCCGTAATCACTAAAGCAGTGTCTATCGTTCGTTGACTCGCGGACTTGGTGTAAGGGCTCTTCCGCATATCATAACATCACCTGATGGCTTTAATGTTTGCCCCTTTCAAACATTTATTACAATGAAGAATGCTTACTTCCACGTAAATAGTAAAACTCTTTATTCTCTTTGTACACTCCACCTGGTATTACTAACACTTGTACAAATGTATCTCATACAAAATCAATGATGTTCACAAGTGTTTTAACTAAATTTACTAATTCCTGTTTCGTTTATTTAACTGCTTACTCCAGGCTTTCTTTATAAAATAGCTTTGGATCACGCACTCTACTACTGGATACTATCACAAGGTATTTGTTATGTTACGTTCAAATCTGCTTTCGCACTTTTAAAATTTGTTGAAGAAAAATCCCTGATGTTTTCTTCAACTTCTCAATATATTAAACTTGTTTATTTATGAATATCTATACGATTTATCCCCCTAAGGGTTATTGTAGCCGCTTTAAATGCGTACTACGAAACTCTAATTTCATAAACAACAACAGACAAACCCATTCAATGGTTCCCCTCAACGTGCGCGATCTTTACTTAACTTTAGCCCGTCGCGGTGAACCTAAAATTTACCTATCACAACCGAGAATTCCACTGCGGCTTTACTCTCGCGACACAATGTCCAACATAGACAATCACGCTACCCTTATACAACACTCGTCGCCATCTTTATTTTACGTGAAAATTTATAAAATCTCCTCGGAAAAATCATCCATCCTCGCCACATTCATTCTGTATATTCCCCAGACTTAACTCAACTTTTCATACACACCTGGCCTGTGTGCGTATTTTATTTCCGCACAATTTGCGTGAAAACATCACATTTTAATACACATATACACACTTCATTTATCCATACCTCACAACATTACCAAAAATGTCTACAAACAAAAATATACATATGAATCCCTTATTGTACGTTAAAATAACATCACAAAACTGTAAACTCATTTATTCGTACGTCTACACCCGTTTCATTTAAGCAAATTCCTTTACACCCAGTAGCAAAGGACCAGTAGTCCTACCAGTGTCGTATCAATAAAAATTTACTCAATGCATTATTTCTCAATCAAATCTAACGCTTTTAACGTGAAAATCTTTCTATAACATTTAAGTATTCCTTCATATGGTAACTATAGCTTCATTAAAAATCCAGTGGCGTATCATTTACACCACCTACGCTACTCATTCGAAAAAAATTCTTTTCATGCAAACTCGCTTCAGCTGCACACGAAGCACGTTGCACACATTATCAAAATCCTGCACATACACTGTGTGTCAAAATAACCTTACAACGTCCCTGTGTATATTTTAGACATCCATTTTTTGTTCTATGTACAACGTGAATTGAACACGTTTGCGCATTTCCGTAATGTGTTTCGTATCGTTCAGTAGCTTATCTTTTGGTTGCTCTTATAAGGTATGTAAAGGCGTCTAATTACATTTTCTATATAATATATTTAATAGGGACAAAGGTAGGAACAAAGAGTAGGTACAAGGAAACCATTCATCTTAAGAGAAAGCTTTGTTTTGGTAAATTTCCGTATCGTAAAAAGCGTGGTATGACGTCAGGAACTATACTTGGTTAAAATGGCGATGATAATGCAATGCTACCTTTATGAACATAAATGGAGATACCTTTGTTTTGCATAAATCACACATACTGTTATATCTATTCTGCGTGGAACATGTAATGGGAAAGTTACCTTATGTTAATACTTGCTACAGTTTGTTTATATTTCGTTTATTTGTACGTTAAACACAAATGAAAATTACCTTTACATTATCGTATGTTTGTATTGGAAGTGGAAATGAAAGCTCTCACGCTACAGTTCGTTTAAGACAAGATTAGAATATTTATTTTGTACAAGTAAGTACGTTTCCTTTTAATGCAGTTTAAGTAAATACCGATCAGTGTAGTTTTGATTTGATACAGTTATAAAGGAACAGCTGAGTTCTGATCCTAAGATAGAAGCATTTGAGTTCATAACCTATCACAACTGTAATTTGTTGACATAGGTCAATACACGTTCCATTATTGAATACCTGTTGATCAGATTGCATTTTGAGTTTTAAGTAAACATAGATTGTAAGCTTACGTACAGTGTTTAATTTAGTAATTTTAAGATCGTAAAGCTTTATGAGATATATCGTTTTAGTTATTTTATGCTGATATTAATCAGACATTTTGCTTCATTAAATATACATATAAATACAGTTGTTTAGTGTTTATTCAGATTACTTATTATGCTTCGAGATGTAACCTTTCGCAATTTTTGTTGTATTTTAATTATCAAACCTAGAAATTGAGTGGTGGCCAATAAAACAAATGCTAATACTGATTACATCTATGGAAAAGTCTCTCCTTCCCTCACACCTGATGAATGAGTTCTCAATTACAGTAAGTTTCATAAGTTTATACCTCACTGAGCTAGACCGTGGTGCAACCTACCTTTGTAATATATCAACAAACACCCAGAATTTTTTATTTGTTATACGACAAATTTGTTTACCGAGTATAAGCGTTCCATGTTTGATTTATTTGTATTCTTAAAATGTTATTTTGTTTGTACTTGTTCTTTTTTTTAATGTCAAAAATAAATTTTTGTTTTAAAAAATTAAAAAATTAAAATAACAATTGTTATTTTAATTAACTGTACTCTATGAAACGATCTCACCCAAACGACTTGAGTTGGTACAAAATTAACCAAAATAAAACAATAAAATAATAAACATAAGATTGTTACGTGCACAAAAGGATATTGGTAGAAATTTGTGACCAAGGTGCAGTAACAAGGAAAAGAGGAATTAGCCGGAAGCTCAGTCGGTCGGTTAAGCACTTGGATGCATGGGCGTTTTGGCAGGAGAAAGGAAATACATAAAAGTTAAAAAGGCACCACTTGATTGACTTCTTTATCGCCCTCTATCAAGAAAAGGGCTACGGCCACCTAGGACAAAAGAGACAGCTAAAGAAAATGGTGAACTAAGTCCACACTGAGGAGGAACTGGTTAGGAATTTGATCGTAGATCACAGGATTAATGAAAGAGCTTACAATCGTTTAACACCACTTTTAATATACCCCAACGGTAAATAGCATAAATGTTACAATAACAATCAAATGTTCATAAATATCTAACACACAAATATAATCAGAGATCATGTCTCCATGAAATCAACCACCAGCAATCAACTTACCTTTCCGACAGCACTGAAAACAAACTATAAAATTTACTTGAACTTTACCTACTCAGCCACAATGCGGTTCGGCATCTAGTGTTGACCCTAAAGAAAAATAATACCCAAAACATATATTTATAATTATCCGAAATTGATTTCTTTGTTTGTTTCGAAATTCAGCGAAGAGCTCTCCGTTGGATTAACTTATCAGTTTCAATCAACCGGACGCAAATAAACCCCAAATATCAAACAAAATTTTAGCACTAGATGTCTACCCTGTTGTTTACTTATGTAAGCACAAAATATTATTAAATTTAGTTAACATGAGCATTACAGAAAATCAATAAGCATAAAGCATTTAGATACATTTTTGAAAGGCCAAGTTGATTACCCAGTTGGCAAGTAAGCATAAAGCTACAAAAAAATTCGATTAGTAACTCCTACTTCAGACAGTTTTAGAATAAACAAATATTAAAATTGTAATCCGAAAGAAAATTATAAATGTTATACAACCCCAAAGCTAGTAAATAAATATTCCCGTTTAATTACACAGTAATTGAAACCCCAGCAGTTAGCCTAAATTTTATGACCTATATGGTATATTTAAACTCGACTAGCAGCATTCAGTGAACAAAAAAACAGCTGATTGCATGTACAGTAAACACAGTTAATTCTAACCGTTTTACAATTATGGTTGTTTAGCAGAACAAAGCCAGTATACAAGAAAAGTAAATAGATGATATATAAATTCTATTGCAAAGTTAAATGTAAGTATAAGCGAAACTTTTGAATAACCCAATTTATCTTTTTACAGGTACAATTGTATAGTATTACTCTCGATTACTAGAAAAAGGTTTAGCAATAAAACATAAGCATTAATTTCAGGATTAAAATAATTGCAGAAACACACTAATACAAGTAGTAGCACAGTAATATAATGGTTATAAACCTTCAGTAAAGTACAGATAACGAAAGCCTCGTTATCCAGAAAACAATCAAAGTCACTCACCATAGGTAAAATTGTGTCTGCGTGTAACAATAATACTTATCGGAAACTAAACGTAGGTGTAATGTATATTTCTCTGTTAATTCGGAAGATATTAGAGAAGGAGTAATCGTAGATGGTTTCCATTCAGGCTTGAAGACCCTACTAATATTTCATCCCTCGGACGAGTGATATCCAAATGTGTTGTCAGGAACGGTTTAATTATTCCTTATGGAAGCACGAAATATGTTAATCTTGAGTGAATGTAAAGAACCAAAAGAACCTATATAAGATAAATGTGTTAGAATTTAAGTTGATACCCCAATTTTAAAATATGATCTTTAGCTGTAGTAACAATTTCAAAACATGTACGCATGCATTTCAAACTATGTCTTGTAAATAAGTAACGAAAGTGAGTAGCTTACCTCTTGATCGAAGCCAATGTGTAGCAGAAGCAACCAAAAAAATTAAAGCCGAACTAAATTGAAGTCCCCAACAGGACTTATTTATATGGAAAAGAATAAAACCAGCAACAGGCTGACTTAAAATTTTCTTGAACAATTCAATCCAATTTTAGGAACACTTTTCCAAATTTTACATGTGCTTCACATTACGCCTTTTACCCAAAATGGCGTTTTCCTTCTTATCTCAAGGTACCAGAAAACCAAAAGAACAATAGCCTGATTCTTTTCACCAATCCAAAATTTTAAAGTAATCACATGTTTGCAACAGTTTAAATTTAACACGATTTTTAGTGCAATGTTGCCATTTTCCAACAACATACAAAGTGAGTCGTAACTTAAAGACCATAAATTCATCAACCAAGTTTTACACGTATCAAGATTATAAAAACGTGGATAAATCAAGGTAAAATAAAATTTTTATAAGCTTACTGGTAAAATAGTAATAGAGTTTTCCTAATCTAAGGGTTCTTTATGCACAATAATAATCACAATAATAATAATAATAATAATAATAATAATAATAATAATAATAATAATAATAATAATACGTTTAGCGGCCAATAACTTTTTGCTGGAATGATAGTAATTGATTGATTGATTGATTGATTGAATAAAACAATTAAAAAAACCTTTCACTAAAAGTGTTTAATAATTACATAACATAAAAAATGATTGTTAACAAAGAAGTAATAAAAAACGTGAAACACCAGAAATATAGAGTTATATAATTTTAACACCGCTGCTGCTATAGTAGGGAACCAGGTTACTTTAGAGTGAGATTTTTTTTAAATGTTTTCTCAATATTGTTACAGAAAGTATCTCTTAGGTATGATTTTACTAGACATTAACGAACGTTAATTCAACTTATCCAGCTTCAGCTACACGTGTGTAATCCTGCGGTTGCTCATAATAATCCGATATTCGCTTACGATTCTCCTGAGCATCACGGACATGAGTGGAATGTCAGGTTGTTACTTATATAAAATACATAAGTTTTACTACGTAAATTGCATGTATATGCGTTATTTGTACTTTGTTCTTAACAATGGCTTGTGGATATTTGACTGGGGTAGTGTCACGAGCAGTGTTAATTAAAATTGAGATGAACATGAAATTATTCTGATGCTTGTGTATAGGGTTATCACTACTAATTTCTTTAGATCTATTTCTTTGGTCCAAGTTCATCAAAAATCCCTGGCTCCTCTACCGCGTCCGAAATATTATAATCTGTATGTCGCCCTCCTCCCTCCAAAAAAAATGGCTGTTCTCCTACTTTCCACACAGCTTCGTCGTGGCGTAGCAACTGATGATACACAAAGCAGGCCAAAATATCTAATTGTAACACGACGAAAGGTGCAATTGGGACCAGCGATCACTTGACCAAATAATATGTTTGTATTCCTTCAACACCAAGATGGCTACTACGAATATTCACAAAAATTAATTGTACGGCTGCTTTGAACACGTTCGTCGTACTTACACATATCATCCCAGAATGTATGTTACGACAGTTGCTATTGTAGGCGGTTCCTACAAAAGTTGTCACAGGAAATTACACTTACCAATATAAAATAAAACATAACATCTTCAGAAACCAACAAATTCTGTATGCATTTGTTTTTAAAGTAGGGTATCCAAAAACAAACACAAGACCTATCCGTACATTCTTCTCAGAATTTTAGACATGCCAAATGTTAATTTCGTGCAAGTAAAAAAGACCAGAGAACACTAATATCGCGTGCCACATGCAGAACATAGTTCAACATACACTGAAATAAAATATATGTATCGAGTGCGAAAAGACAGCTGTTTAATTTGTTCTGCTTACTTCATTACTAAGCAATCGCTATTTGAATTGTTAGTTGTATTATTGTTGTAAAACACCTGATTTATTTTGTTCGCAAATAAATTTGGAATAACTAATTAATGGGAACAGTACTGAAAGCCAAACAAAAATCATTGTACAGTAACTGAGCTATCCCACACGGTCTCTAACATAAATTCCGCTAGCATGGTTATCGGACAGCTAATTTAGTTAGTTCTAGGTTACTGAATATCCTTAAGTAATTAATAAAAATGATTACCTTTTAAGTTAAAAATTGAAGCAACATCTTATTACATATTAATTTGGATTAAAAGAAAAATTATTTAATTTCAATTTAAAACATCAAAATTTAATCTTAGTAATACATGTACATAATCTAGTTGTAGAATATGGAAGAAAAGGACAGTAAGATTGGTAACGTAGAAAAACGAAAATTAGTTGCATTTAATTTAGACTTTTGTATACCTATACCATCTAGGAGAGTAATGGGTAAAAGTACTGTCACATTTCATTCAACATACAGATTTCTATAAAACTACTATAGAATAGAATAACAATAGGATGTAGAATTCAGATCTACCCAATTCGTTATTCTTCGAGAGATTGAACAGCTGATTACAAATTTAAAATGTAAAATTTTCTAGCTACTTTGGTCAATTGCTGCAAGGCAAGCATTGCGTAATTAGGATGAAAAATTGTATGTGCACCTTTACCTAATGGTTAAATTAAGGATTAAACTCTCATTTTAGTGAAAAGCTGTAGTAAGTAGTTGTATAGTGCCCATTTACGCTTTATACCACGAGTATGGGATAATCCGACTTGTAGAAAAGCAATAGTTTCATTTTAATAAACAAATCTAACGTTTCCGTGAATTATCTTGTGACGTTCGATAACAGTGCAAATTTCTGGTAGCTCGTGAGTAAGCAATGAGACCTTCAGGATCGGCTTCATACCACCTTCCTATTTTGTGGAGATAATCTTATTCGAACACAATCGGATTACATAAGTTTTATTCAATACTGTGAATATAAAAATGAAAGGAATTCTCTATACTAATAAAAAAATAATAAAAGGATTGTTTATTTTAGAATCAAAAGAACTACAATAATTAGGAAAGAACAGAAGACCAAAGTGTTAGGTAAACAAATACCCCTTCAAACGTATGATGCCCTACTACACAATTCTTGCCTCGATGATTATTACAATAGGGTTAGTAGACAGATTTCAGAACCAAACAGGGGCACAAGTATGTGACCACACTGGATGATACTATAAAATATAGATTAGTATTTGAATGATTTTTGTTATCAGTGAAACTGTGAAAAATGTTAGTTGCTCTACTAATGGCCCGTCTAGTGTATTCGGATTGTAGTGAAATGTTAGTGGGATATATGGTCTGTTGTATTAGGTGATTATATTCAATGATATTCAATTTTGATAATAAATGTGTGTGGTCACCAACCATGTGTTTCTACATATTTGAATTGGTAAAATTCGAAAATGTATGAGCGGAGGTAATAAACACTCAGGAATGGTTAGGACGTTGATAATAGAGCGTAGGGATATAAAATTGTGTATTCGGGGTCGAAACCTCCGTTTACTATTTGTAGGGATGTTGAGGTGGTTTAGGGTTAACTGATTGACCCAGATATGACTATTTATTCGGGAACTGAACCTCCGGCGGAATAGCCACTTCTGTACTTATATTTTAAACCTCCAAATCGGTGTGAAACAGCCAAAAATGTCAGTTAAAATTAGTTGGTTTAAATCGCTTTTCGCTCTTGTGGCGTACTTTACGCTTTTGTGGTGAAATGATATAATTATATAACAGAGCAAAGGACGCACTATGTGAAAACACGGGGTAGTACCTCCGACAATTCACCTACTATGTGCTTTAGACAATTTGGTATCCCGAGCTCGGTGCGGTAGCAGCCAAGTACGTTGGATACCAATGTGCCTACGACTAGGGTACTTCGAAGTATGAGAGGGGATTGACAGTATCAGGTAACTGGTTTTTGATCAGGACTGGTGGTTACTTAGGTGGTGAGAGTGGCAACAATAATTATAGGGAATGTCTTAATATATTTTGTATCAGATTAGGTATAATTATAAAGTTAGTAAATACTAAGAGGTCAGGTACAGGCAGAGTAAAGTACAAGTAATAGTAATGGCAATGTCAAAATAAGTGTGTTTGTGTGGCTGCGGATGTGGTATATATAGGGGAAATTGGAGAGTGGGAAACAGGACAACAACTATATCATTTTTAAACGGTGATAATACAGTTGGGGAAACAATTTGGAAATAAGGATTGATATGAATTATTTCTAGAAATGGAAAATTTGTAAGGATTCAAGCAGGATTATTATAATCTCACAATATGTTTGAGTTCCTAGTTGCAAATTTTAGTTTTAGGTTCTAGTTTCTGCAATCAAGATATAATTTCTAGATTCAGCTGACAAAGCCTTTGTCTGCAAGTTAGATTGAGATATCAATTGAAAGTTAGAGATATCGTACCTTAGTTTAAGTATCATCAGTGTAAATATTAGGATTTAAACCTGTACTCAAAATCGTGTCGAATAGTATAATTATATCACCTACTTTTAATGCCGTGCGCTTGTATAAAATGTCGATAACACAGTTTAATAACTCTCACTCCTATTAAATTCATTTTTATACATATTTGGCTATGTATAGAGACCTTATGAAGAAAAGTTATGTAAAATTTAATTTTGTTTAAAAAATATATTTACACATTTTCCTATAAAGTTGATTGTTATTCAGAGAGTGAACAAATTTAAAATAACATTTAAATTCTAACTTAGGAGTTTGTTGTCGCTAAATTACGTGTCGTATCATAAATTACATAGAATATAGTTAATGGATACCTTTAAGGTCTATACTTTCTAATTCTATACTTTTTAATTATAGGTACAGCTGGTTTAGAGATATTTGACAAAAATCAACAACTGATTCGAATAAGCCTACCATCTTCGCTGCTGAATTTCTTCCAACACCTAACCTGCTGCAGGAGAAACAAAAGCAAGCTTAAATACGAAATTATAAGGACGTACGTGTTGATGTTCTGGAGTTATCGTGGGTACTAGCATACATAAACACACATACACGCACGCACGCACGCACACACACGTACACACATACACGCACACACACACTCACTCACTTATGCACATAACACACACACACACACACACACACACACACACACACACAAACTCACTTTCTTCATTAGTTGATACTATAATCGACTCAAACAGTCTGGATCTGACCTAACCATTAAAAAATCAATGGGATACTAAACGGGGGCATTGAAAATTAGAAAGGATTCGGCAATAGATTATAAGTGGACTAAACAAGAACATAAAAATTCTTGGAGTTCAGTTCTCTCAGAATCAGGAAACTGATGCTGAAACAGCGGTGGTAGGCAAAAGAAGAAGAACTCAATTGCAAACTGGATACGTCTTACGTCGCTACTGTCTATGACGTCGAAAGAAAATCATTATTAATCAAACCATTGCGCTAAAACTATGGTATTTTTTCCATATTCTACCATTAAAGGAGAGTCATCTAAAGGAGCTCCAACGAATGCTTATAAATGTTTTGCGGAAAGGCAAGTATTGGTGCAAAGAAAAAGGTTTGTGTAAGCCAGTCAAGTTAGGACGATTAGATCTTGTCTACCTACAATGTAAACTAATGTCCTTTCGGGTACTAACTGTACATAAACTACTGCCAAACTACAAACACCAAGAGTGGAAGATAGTTATGAAAAGGATCATTACCGACTCAAATATATTCGGAGCATCATTGCAATGGCTCTTCATATCAAAAGAAAAATGTGAAACGCATAATATCACCATTCACACTGTCTCTAAACACAGCCACGGACTCTATAAACATTAATATCGACAGGTTTCCAAGAGATCTAAGGGACATCACAGGTTTTTCTTTAATTCATTCGACTAAGCCACCACTGTTTGAAAATGCCTGATCTGTGAAAGGATACAACACAATTTCTGATTTTATGAAAGCAAATAGATGGTTGTTAGACATAGAGGTACGTGCAAAATTAATCAAACAAGCCAACAACGTACGCAAGGAATTTTAAAACATTACCAGAGGATAAAGGATTTTTTTGAAGAAGTATATAAAGAAGCAATGGGGAAAAGGGTAGTATTTAAGCAGTTACAATTAAATTTTACAATTATAAGTAACAACAGGTCTGTAATAAGGAAGGGAAACCTAAGAAAATTCAAGAAAAACTGACAATGGAAAGGTATAGGAGAACAGATAATAGAGAAGGACGACTAAATGAGGTCAAGCACTTGGTGGACATTTTACAATAAATTGACTTATAGCATAGACGGCGAAATAGCATGGCGATTAGCTAACGATAGGTGCAGGGTGGCACATAATTTTATAATGCCAAAAAATAACAGTGGTGGGAATTCGTTAACGCGATAGTATTTCAATTAACAAGGAAAAGGTGTGCGATCGAAAACCTACACAGTGGTATACTTGGCCATACAATAAAGGTTGACTTGGTAAACTTGGTAATAACAATGACAAATTGCCTACGAAATAATGCAGAAGTGACATATCAGGAAGTGTTTCTAAAGACGTTGAGAAACAGAATATGAAAGGAGGATGCCTGGTTCTTAAGAAAGAAAATACGGAGTTTGTATTTGGTGTGTAAACAACACACTGTGTGCTATAAAACTAGCTCCGTTAGAATTCTTGCAACATTTAATGTGAAACAAATAGCGCACACACACCCACGCACGCACGCACGCACCATGGAAGCCAACATCAACCTATGATTTCAAAAGAGATAGGGAAAAAATAAGTGTAATTTTTAGCTTGGCTTGCACATTCTCAAAGGCCCAGTTTGTATATACTGTGTTGTTTTCCCAATACCCATTCACCGAAGTTATCAGGGTGCGTCGATCAAAACATCCTTCACAAAATATGATGATTCTCCAAAAGGTGCTTTGAATCATTTTAATTCAGAATAGCATAAGGTACAACAGCAAGATGTAATCTCATTCATATCTATCATGCAAAATCTAGAACAAGACATTGTATCACAAATAGATAAATCTGTGCGCACTAAAATTAAGGAAAGTCGAGAAAAACTGGCTTCAATTCTTGAGTCGATCTTTTGCTCGACACATGATATGGACATTCGACGTAAATGAACTAAAACTTGCATTTCTATGACTTGTTACAAGAGATAATTCACGCTGGGGATAAAGTATTAGCCACACATTTTAAAACAGCTAGCCGCAATGCTCTGCACATATCACTCAACACATAAAATGAGCCCATAAAGATGCGCCAACAGGAGTTAGTGTACAAAAGGAGGAAAATGACTTCCGAGTTTATGAAGAATTTCTTGGATATTACTCACTGGAGGATATGTCAGTTGTATCTATGGCGTAGAAGACTTTATTCTTTTTGGAGGAAAATGGCCTAGAAATGGACAAGCTCGTCGGTTACAGTACGGATGCTTTACAATGGCAGGTGAAGAAGAAAGAGTACTAGCCATAAATCGCAGTTTTCTAAAGCAGCCGACTAAATCTTGTTGTAAATGATCTGAATGCAGTAATAGCAGTTAGAAATACCACATGAACAATAAAATCCGTAATCGAGTTTTTTCGAGACAGCCTGAAACGTAGGAAGCTTGATGGACATCAAAATACAAGGGCCTTCGAAACATTTAGTGAGCACTTGACGAAAATGTACGACAAATTGAACGAGTTATCAAATTGTAAAGTTAATTCACAACAAATCACACAGAATTTGTTCAATTCATGTGCATCTTCATCTTTCATAATCTGCCTTATTATCTTTTCCACACAACCAAGCAGTCTGATTAGACTCTGAATGTTCAGATACAGGTAAACACATTGCTGGATGTTATTAATGAATACCGGCCGAATGCGATATTTACGTAAAGGTAGTGAGGATAGCGGGGTATGTAGGTGTCCAGCTTAAAGTACCATGCTCATGTGGCTGGAAAGTACAACGAACTAACCCTGGAGATAATCAGGATCCTGCGGTCTATTTTAGATGTACCATACTCATTCCATGTTTAGATTCACTGCTTGCCAGGTTAAGGCATCGTATTTCGCTGAAAAATCTTTCTCGGTTTCATTTGTTTCGGCTTTAACCGAGCACTTTAATAAGCATCAATCGAGAAGATTTTAAAAGTAGCATTGAAATAATCCAAAGCACTTGTCATGTCGAGAATTTTGAAACTGAGACACTATTATGGTTCGACTATTGGAGCACCCATGAACAAGGACCCCAAGGTGATATGGAACTCTTAGACCTCTGAGTGCAGCTACTCTACCGGTCACCACGTGCTCTGTGGATCGCTTTTAGGAGAGTAAAAACATGGTTACATCAACAGTGAACCGCTTGTCCTAATTATGCATGATGAGGTTTCAACGCGCGCTGCGGATCGCTTTTAGGAGAGTAAAAACATGGTTACATCAACAGTGAACCGCTTGTCCTAATTATGCATGATGAGGTTTCAACGCGAAAAGATACAAACTAATAAGAATCAGTTTGTACATAATATAATCAACGCTTTTGGAGAAATTCTCGTTGCCGGCAGTGTATTCTCCACGGCGATGACAAAGGGAATTAAATATTCAGATTCATCAGAGTTATATATGTAGTGGTAGTATGTATTTATGTTAAATACCAATATATTTGTATAGTTAATGGCATTCCATACTAAAATAGTTTATTGTATTGTGTGTTCTCTTAGAATTATTCAATTGACCCCTCTTATGAAATGTTTGAGTGCCTATGTTGTGGACATTACGTGTTTTCTGGGTTTGATTCCAGTTCTGTGCCTAAAGGAAATTTTCTGCCATATTTTCATTTAAATTTATTGCTTGTATTGAACCCTTGGTTTTCATTTTTAATTTGACTTAATTTATTTTAATTTTATTTTTACTTTTAATGAAATTAATTTTGTTTTACGGGACGACTACGTCGTTATGTATTTATTAGTCAACGACTCTGTTAAGAATGCTTTAATTTATAACTTGCGTGCGTTGTACGTTCGTACAATCGTAGCTCTTGCATAAGAGTTACAATTTATGCTAAACATCAGTTGTAATCCTAAGATTAGTGAAAAAACAAGTCGATTGCATAACCTTCTATACCTGCATATGTGTATGTGTATGTGGATCTGTGACAAAGAATTGTAATAATTGATACCTCCATCATTCTGAAAAGTTTAAATACGTTAAGGGTGCATAGTGATTTATGATTCCGGTGTACTTTCCTAAAGAGTGAACAGTAGTGGGTGTTGACGGTGAGTAATGTCGCTATTGTTTGAACTAAGGTAAGGAAGAAGTGCGATATTTCTTGAATTTTACTTCGTCAATTTGACGGGAGTCGCTAACATTTACAATACAGGTCTACACTTAAAAAATAAAAGCTATAGGTCTCTTTCCAGTATATTATTTCTGGAACCTCAGATAATTAATATAAATATATAAATATGCAATCAATAATTTGTTTTACGGTCTGTACTCTCAGTCCAGTAAGCGTTACCTATTATAATTTTTTTATTTAACTGTTTTAATTTAATTTCCCCATATTATTCAGACCCAATCATTAATGCTGCTTTTAAAATATACCTTTCCATACTTGCCAAATCTACCACCCGGGCACCTTTTGTAACAGAAACTTTTAGATTACAACAAAATGTTTTAAACGTACCATATGAGCAAATACCGTTTGTTGTCGAGAAGGCAGTGCGAATAAGTTTTTGAAATTTAAGAGTTGGCAATTCTGACACTGCGCGTCAACGGTTGGTGTTGACAGCACGCATACTTTTGTCGTTTTGAGGTTATTTAGAAGCAGATATACAAGGCCGATTATGGCTTAGTTCAACTTGCCCCCTGGTAGTGAGAAATCTAAGCTTTTCAAAATGTTAAGGTCAGACTTTTGACGGGAAATTTAAATTTCAAGCTCTTAAATGACAAAGGTCAAACTTTAATCTATAAATAGAATTTCCAAGGTCAACATATTACGATTCTTAGAAATCTAAAAATAGAATTTGAAAAGTCAAAGTTTTTTGACTTGAAGAGGTATCATATAACAATTATTAGAAAGGTTAGAAAGGTTTGGTTTCAAGGATGCAGATTTATAATAAAAGGCTTCCTTGGGTGCACCTGATTCGGTAAATGGTAACTTTTTATTAGCGGAAATGGGAAAAGTAATGTGCACGATACGAAGTGAAACTAACGGAAACATATTAAGTATAGGAGAGGCAAGAAAGAGGCTGGATGAATTAACAAAGAAAATTAAATAATTATAACTGGATTTAGAGTTATTCGAAATGAATAGAAAAATGAGGAACCTTCGGGTTAGGGCATCATAATAAAGCATGTGTAGCTTTTCATATTTAGTGTTGATAGATAATGAACAAGAAATTGTGTGTTTTGAAGAAAATATGCAGAAAAAGTGTAATACTAATTTAGTCAAAGTAAAGTGGTAATATAAATTGCTAATTTTAATATGTACAAATGTGCAAACAATGTCTAGAAGAAAAAAAGTTCAAGATAAAAGTGAAGTGTAAATTTAACGAGACACTTTCAAAAATAAGTTAATCATTTAGCATGTATTTCTATGTAATAATGAATTAAGCTTGTAATGTTAAAAATATTGCTTGTAATTTTCAAATTAATTATTTATATGGTTAGGTGTGAGTTTAAATAAAATAAATTTTACAGAATGATATGCAATTGTATAAGCCATAAATCCATGGCGTACGATTCGACAATATGTATATGTACATGTAAGTGTAGAAAATTACGAATAAATGTTAAAAGATGTATATGCCAAGAATGGAAAGATACAGCACGAGTCGACGAGGAAGTCCTAAAAATAACGCTATGCTGAATTTTTGAATTTGTGCTTACTTCCCAATCGAAATTAAAATTTCTGAAATAGTGGTTGCGTTTTACAAGTAGCACTTTAACTATTGAATTTATTATCTTAGTAAATATATGAAAACTGGACCCTAAACTGACTCATTTAATTTTGAATCGCACTAACAAAAACAAAATTTGCTGGAGCATTCAAATTTTTAAAATAGATTGGGAGGACAAAATTTCCAAATCTCAACACACAAGAACAAGCGTACTTTAATTAAACTGCAACGAGAATACAAAGCACAATGAGAGATAATTTCTCTTCCTTTATGCAAACATTTTATGCAGGTATGAAGACGGTCTAGCTATAGCACTCACTTTATCCCGGATAAGTCGCCATTCCTTGCTGAGGTAAAACGTATATTAAAAGTTGTAATTAAAAAACACCACTTTTTCAGTATTTGTGGCTAATAATTAGAATGAAAAAGTTTCTTGTTGGCCAAAATGTTTAAGTATTCTTTGATCTATATAAGTACGTGATTTATACAAACCTGTTTTAAAACTGATTAACTTAAAAATGAAATATATACAAATAAGTAGAATATCAAATACATAAAACTCTGTGTTTAGATCAAATTCGGATTTTAGTATTCTAAACATATTAGAAATTAGTTACTTCCTCGTACCTTACTTTTTAGCACTTAGCTTCGCGCTTTCCAGCACATACATATGATATAAAAAATTTGAGGCTAATTATATTTTTTGCATGTAACTTTTCATTAAATAGTGAAATATTTTTTATTTATTTATGTGCTCATAGGAACTATTGACACTTTAAAATTGATTAACTGAAATGTTGAAATACATCCATGATGTGTATCACTTATCTTGTTGCACAAAACTCGAGATTATTGTTCCTTAACGTAGATCACTTCACTTTTTTAGCAGTCATTTAAATTTTTTGTACCCATTTTTAACTATAGTAAAATTTTTATGACAATGTGAATATTTTACGATAAATAATAAAACATAAAACAATTTAACATTTATTTATTACAATATAAAGAAATATTTATAATTAAACATTAATTCCGAATAAAAAAAACTGTATTAACCAAATTAAGAGTAAAACTAGTAAAATCTCACTAGGCGCTTGCATGGCCCTTTATGGTCAATTACCATGTATTATAAACAAATACCTTTCATTAAATACTACAGAAATAGTACAAAATATAAACAGAATTTGCACAACAACAAAAATCAGGATGTAAATAATAAATTGTGAGGACGAATACGCCTGTTTCTAAAATTACCTGAAGGGCCTAATACGATAGATTACACAAGCAAGCGTTTGCATCCTCCCATATAAACACAAAAGAAAAAAAAACACACACTTTGTTATTGTCACCAAACAAAAAAATAAACGTTACCTTGCATAACACCAACAACAATGAGATGTTCTTCCTCCTCTGAACTACGATAATTAGTCGGACAACAGGTTCACCAGGTACTGAATAATTCGACACAGTTGGCTACTACGGTACGCTTTCCATGTGAAATTTCACAAACGACAAATCTTATTCATATTTACTCGAACATAATTTACGACAGTTAATTCAACCAAAACTACGTTAACTAATTTTTTATTTGATTCAACGTCAATGCACAATTATTTACAAAGCGTTACTTGATCAATTTTACTCATTCACACTTAAAATTCGGTATATTTATTTAATCGGCGTCTTCTTATTAACGATCTTCAGGAAGTTCTTGATGACTATTATGGTTACACGTACACTAAAAGCTTTCTTTATTTACAGCAATAATAGCTTGTTATCCGCTTGCCATTTACACGAAGGCGTCAACGTCAACTAGCACTAGAAATATTTACTTTACTTGAACTATTTACTTCTGATCAGCACACCAGGTGCGAAAGAACTCCAAAGGAGTTAGGGCCGGCACCATTCGACACTGAACCCAAATGACATGGACAAAAATATGTCGCTATACGACACCGACACGATAAATACTCCCGGGGGCGAGAAGATAAAATAATCCTCTAATTAAGGGTAACAAGACAAACTCCACGATAGCTTCACTTAACCTACAAGTAGAGCGCAAATATTTCACTACCTCCACACACCAACCTTTGTGTATGCGACGAAGCGCAAACGAGCCTTGGACCTTACGGCATCATTCAAATACTGAGGACATGCATTCAAAATTCTTCAGTTACGCCATATTGGATTCTAAAAACGACAATCATACTCTCATTACACTCAAATTATAAAACGCGGTAGAAAAGGTATGCCCTTTCCCGTAAATGATTAGGAAAGATTGCGTCATATTTTTGGCTTCACATAAGAAACTGCTAGGGAGGTTTCTCCAAGTAAGCAACGCATATCTACTCTACAGTGCACAGGTACTTAAAGTTTAATGAGTTCATATTGTAATCCGGCTAAATCCTGCCTACTCCTATGATGATTTTTAATTGAAAGTGAATCGGTAAGCTGTACTGCAATAGAATCTTGGCTCCGTTCTTCAAATGAAAGTTAACAGAAACATAATACGAAAAACAATTTTATTTCTCAATAGCAAACGGTATTTTTGATTTTAAACGTTACAAAAATTTATATGATAATTACGGTCCTAATTAATTAATTTTAACAATGAAATTCACTTTAAACTAAATACGACAAATTCTACTCCGAAATACAATATAAAGCTTTTTATAACAATAGCAAAAGTATGTCATTTTAATTTTAACTTTATGAAGACACATAAAGACAACACGTTACGTTAGCGTGAAAGCGAGAAATGAGTAAATAGAAAAAAACGAACATAAAAAACGTATATATATATATATATATATATATATATATATATATATATATATATATATATATATATATATATATATATATAAACATTACATCATATTCCATTGGTTGTTAAGGAGGTATTGCGATTACTGTTGTTGCTGGTATAATACTCGAACAAATAATAAACTACATTCACAATGTGTTAAGCAATACATCAATCAGTAAATGGGAGCTCAATTAAGTAACGTATACATACTTTTCAAAATATCGCGAAAAATCATCATCCACATCACTGTCTCTTATTGGTATAATTGGAATAGGTGAAGGTGTGGGAGTGGTTCAGCAGTCGGTTTGTTTAAGCTATATCGCACTAACACATCTTGTATAGTATTGGTTCTTTTTATTCAGTTTCGATTTTTTGCTGCATGATGCCATTGCTTATTAGTATATATGTATGTAAGTAATGACCGAATATTGAAATAAAATTTTAAGATTATATGCAAGTAAACCTGTTAACGTTAACAAAATTCTCAGCAAGTGGAAATGATTGATGAAATGAACTGTTGCATTGAAAGTTCCCACAAGACTGAAACAGCTGTGTAAGATTCTAGTTAACGTGAGAAAAGTTTATGAACTAATAAATGTAACATAATCTAATTTAACAAGTCTAGATGTGAGAAAGTATTTCATGTAATATCAGCAAGGTTGAGAAGAGGTGTTAATAGATATTCTTGGTACACCCTAGTAAAGATAATAAATAATGTGCAATGTATGCGTCTAACTGACATAATCGATTGAAGTTCTTGTGAATACTAGGGCAACATAATGTACAGGTAATGAACTGAATCGTGTGAAAGTATTCCGCAATAATAAGTAACAGGTGTAAACGTCGATCACCCCAACAAACAAAAGCAATGTTCATAAAAGTGAAATATGATAAATTACATTTTTGCCTGTATCCGGAATAATTATTAACGCATTACCCGTTACTACCTGAGAGAAAATAAATTCTTTAGACAGTAGTAAATCTCTTTTCTATTCCGACTTAATTCTCTCATATAAGGTTCTGAGAGACGATAAAAATTAATCCTATACAGTGTACTAATTTACTTCCAGAAGGAGAAATTAAATTCCTATCATTTTATATGTATTTAATTTGAAAGTAGAGATCCCGATTTAATTCTCTCTAAGAAGAATTCCGCTTAAATAATATTTCCCAGTAAGCGATAAAATCAATCGTATAGGAAGTAAAATATCAAAACTCCTATGTACCATTTTAAAACTTACAAAAATTATCATATTTTATAAAAGCGTCAAGTGAAATCACCGCATACACTTTTAAATTTACTTGTGAGGTTATTTCTGTTGTATGAACAAAAAGAATAATTATTACAACTCCCAGAAGTTCTAGACTGCTAAAATAAATAAAGGCAGAATTCGTAATTCATTTCTAAAGGTAGAGATCAATAACATTTGCTGACCCAATGACCGAAGTGTAAAATCATCGCCCTTATGTAAGCCGTTAACTTTATCAGTCCACCGCATAAAGTTTCTAAGAACAGAATAAAATAAATACTCTTTATATTTGCGAGTACTTGAGTTGTTTTAAACTAAATTTCAAAGAAACTACAATAAACTAACCACATTGACTTGTGTGAATAAGATATTTAATTAATTTGCGTAAATAGTAATCATTTAACACTAGATAAAATTCTCCAAGGGAGTTGCTACCGTAAAATGGCTTTAGCTTTTGTACATTAATTATGTAATCCATATATAACCGTTATACCTAGAGCTTTGCCCTTTCACACTTTGCAAACTTTTTAGAAGGTAATTTAAATTTTATGTTTTGTTTGCTGTTATTATAAGTACAAGTGCAGTACGTACTTTAGATTTAAGTTCAATATTTAGCATTATACCAAATTGGAAATAAAATAGTACCTACGTGTCTTACGATCTTAAAGTTGTCATTTATTTGTGCGAATTCTTTGACTTGAAAGCTATGCCGGGCCAAAGCAACGAGGTAATTAATAAAAGTAAAACCACTGTATTTATAGATAAGAGGTCATTACAATGTTATCAAAACCTTTAGTTATTGTTCGCCTTCGTTTAGAGTTGTTTCTTGCAGGTTTGTGAAGTTTGTTGACGAATTGTAATTTATGCATAGCACTAATTTACCTACCATTCCTATAATTATATATAGTTTTTGCTCTAACTCTAGACAAACATTGGTTTTCTTTAAAAACTTTCTGAACAGCTTGGAGACAGAAATGAAAATATCTTTTACTAATAGCATCGCCATCTTCTTCCGGGTCCGCCAACTGTGTTAAGCGGTGTCCATCCAAATTGAACCTTGTTGATAAATAGAATTGCTTAGTGTCTTAGTGCTTAGTCTCTTATTCTCGATATCAAATTGATTATCATCAATCAGTTTAAACTGGGGGTTAACTTCTTGAATATATGCTGGACAAGCTTGTCAAGGGGCGTTTTATTTATCACATGTCGACATCATTGCATTGTCATTTATACTGTTTAAAAAACGACTTGTTGGTTTTTCAATATATCCATCTCCACATAGTTCTACAATTGATATTATGTCATTTATGACACCTGCGTTAGTCGCCAATTTTTCTCCTTACAATACATAATAAGCAGATCATGTAAACCTGGAGTTCCTTTATGCGTGACGCCTTTAATGATCATATCGTTTCCTTTAATTGTAACGGGAGTATTACCGATTGTCCATTTGTTTGTTTAGGTATCATAGTTGACTCCATAAGTATGATCAATAGCACCTTCAGGATCCCTCAGGATACGTTCAATGTATACACGAGATGATTCGTTGCACTGCTCAAGAAATCGTTCTGAGGTGGGTTTATTACGGGTAGCAGAATCATCTGTGATACTAAGAGGTACTTGTCCTTATTCAGTATTAATCTCTCCTACGACAGATGGTGTACGAAGAGCTGGAGGAGATTTCTTTAAAAAAACGGAAGTTCAGCTAGTGCGCTAGTAGTACTTTTCCTTGAATCGCCTAATGACGGTGAAGTGAATCCCGGAGTAATTTGAAATAATGTAACTCGAACTAGCGGGCTAGTAGGGGTATATGTAAGTTTATCTTTATTTGAATTTTTTTTAGATTATTTATCTCCTTATTACATTTTTTTATCTTCCACCATTAACTGTTTTTTCCTTTTACAAGTTTTCTCCATCCTTCCCACTCCCCTTCCCTTTTCCTCAAGTATTCCTTCTACACTCATACCATCCTCCCTTAACTCCCTACATCCTTTTGTCACATGCATTATATTATACATCCCTTTCCGCATAATCTGCACCTTCCTCTTTTCTCCAATACTTGTTTCCTCATTACCGCACCTGAACCTCACTATCGTTTTTTGTTTCCTATTTTTCCTCGTTCTGAAAGCAGTTTAAGGTTTTACATATTCATCAAACCTTTCCCTATAGCGACCATTATTAGTTTCAGCATCCTTGTTTATAACCATGAATCCAAACGGATATACGCAGGACTTGGAACACATCTGCCCAAACAATTTCATTCTTATGGTGGGAATTATATAATCCTCATTCGCATGTTTTAGGTTTAATTCATCTTGCCCAAATAATATAATTAGATTTGCATTATCAATATTTAATTGCTTTGGAATTTTACTGTAAGTTTGACCCATATAGAAACAGTCAATATCGTTATACATACCCATAGAAAAATATGCCCTTATCTTATTTTGCTTTTAACAAGCGATATCATCGAAAATAAAAATAGAGTTTGATTTTGCAAAATTAGGCTCGATCACGTATTGATTACCACTGAAGGTAAACTAACCTATATTCTTCGTTGAAAGTAAGATTTCCTGCAAAACTTACTTGCTAGTTGTTTTTATTCAATGACTTACGGCATACGTACCAAATGTTTAAATTTTGAACCATTTTTCTCAGTAAGCAGACTCACCATTGTGTTTGTTTTATCACAATTGGAGTGGCCTTATATAATACCACGTATACTAGCGTATGCCTCAAAAGTTTTGGCACAAAATCCAACGGATGTAAAATACACAAGGATGATATAATGTTAGGATGGCTTTGGAAACAAAAAAGTTTGTCTTCACTTTGACCGTTCAGCTTTAGAAAGAAGTTGTACTAAAATGGCAAACAAATTAGTGGTCGTAAACGTATTTACTGTCCAGTTGGGCAAATGTTTAAGCGTAAAATAGTTCGCATATTCGAAAATCAAAATATTTCCCGCAGAACTCTTCATCGTATAATAGCGGATTGTGAACAAGGTATACCATGTATATATCTCCCAATAAGTGGACGACTCAGACTTTTTACCCAAGCTAGAGCGGACAGGTTAGTAAGAAGAGCAACAAATAGAGTTGTAATGTCCGTCAGGAAATTAGCAAGGGAGTTTAGAACTTCTGAGTATACAGTTTGGAGGGAATTGGTTAGCAATGTTCAAGAATAACGAAAAAGAATAAAATGTCCAAAATATATTCCAAATCAGTAGGCACGCATACCACGATGCTGTTGGGCATTAAGGCGGATACATTTTGCCAACAACAAAGTCATTGTTATTGATGATGAAATATATTTCACTCTAAGTAACTCAAGAATTAAGGGTAACGATGGGTTCCCTACTGATAACATAGAAAAATGCCCACTGAATGACGAATATAAAGAAAAGGCAACATTTTCTGATGAAATTTTAGTTTGGTGCGCGATTTCTATAAGAGGGATATCGAGGCCGTATGTGGGGCGTGTAAGAGGCGAAGTTCTGGATAGTCAGCGCTATATTCAGAATTGTCTGGTCAAACTGAATGATTTCATAAATGAATATTTGCTGAAGACGTTATAATGTTTTTGTCAGACTTAACGTCATGCCCTTACGCCAAGGAAACTCAGAACTGGCTCAACGTCCATAACATATCATTCCTGCCACTAATCTACCTCAGGCCCAATAGAAAAATTTTGGTTACTTTTAAGCAGAAAAGTGTATGATGGAGCATGGCAAGCCGAAAATGAAGGACAGTTTGGTAGAAAATCACGAATCACTTCATTTAATTTATCAATTTTGTTAATCATAAGTCTATTAACTATGTTTGATAGCTATAAGTTTAAATAAAACATATTTGTTTATAAAAGTGAATATATTTTGTGCCAAAACTTTATGTTTGTTGTTGTTGTTTCTGAGCAACTACTTTCATCGTTAGATGAAATAAAACTAAACGAATAATCACAACATTTTTATTTATATATATATATATATATATATATATATATATATATATATATACTAGACATACAGAGTGTATATTACAATAATTACAATGATTTCACTTTTCCTGTGAGTGGGCTGTACTGAACAATCGCATCATGGGGAATAAGACCACAGACAACGATTCCATTATCGAAACGTGTTAGAGATTCCACTTGATGTCTACTGTGGAGTTTTTTAAGGAATAATTATGTTTAGAGCAGTCCATTACAAATACTGGACGTAATTTGAAGTCGGCCTCCTTGAATAATGGGTCTTTATCGTTTTCCACATAGTAATCACATCGGAATTTCAAAAAATTGGGATAGGCAGGTATGCATAGGTTAGTATTGATGTTCAAATGTATTTCTTAGGTAATTCGTATTACTACCATTGACGAAATGAAGCAGTAATACAATTTTTATTGATTCCTTCAAACAAGTTAAGTTTCGCAGTAACACTATGTGTTAGTGAGGTACTTTCAGTTGAATTTCATTTAAGGCTATTGCAGAATCAACGTCACCATGGTAACAGCTTGTATCGCTTCTAGATCGAATTAAAGTTAACCCTTGACGAATATTCATGATTACCTGACGGTAATCCTCCATTATTCTAGATATGTTGTTCAATGGTATGCTTACTGTAAATGATTCTGTTCATCGAATTCTACTTGTAATGGTTCTTCATTCTTTGGTGACCACGCCAAATGGCTTAGTGCTTTGCTCTCGCTTGCCGTATAAGAAGTACATCCCTCAAGTGTAGTGTTATGCCTGGATTTCTGCAAACGTCCACTGTTTGACCACGTAACTTCTTTGAAAAAAAAGTTGGGTAAATAGTTGGTTAAGTTGCATGATTTTTAATCATATTCTTTTTTTTACCTTTTTTGACCTTTGAATTAAGATGAGTTCATCTTCAGAAGGTCTATATTTAAAAGATATATACGGAAGATAATTTCTCTAAATTGTTACCAGGATCACAATTCTGGTAACCAGGAAAATGCAACCCAACCGGGAGTTTATTGATTAGAGTATTCACTAAAACACATACATTCTTTCGCTTCTTAGCTAACATTGTTTACCTAGTTGGATAAAGCGGAGTATTAAAACCTAAATCGAGTTCACAAAACCAAATCGCAGTTTTTAATAATTCTTTATTTAGTAAATGCTGTGTACTATCTAAGCAAGACGATAACACAGTATTTTCATTAAGCATACAGTATTAGGTGAATTAATATTATACTTTTATAACATTTTCAATGTCTTTTTAAATGTTATCATCACTACCATGAAATTATTTCTCACGAAAACGACTCTAGTTAACAACTTGCTGTATGAACTTTTCATAGAAACCTACAAGATTGTAAGATTCAAGAAATATTAACTATAGCTTATTATATCGTTTAAATTGAATAGTTGTTCTACAGTATAACCATTCAATGTACAAGATCAGCGGTTGTAGTTTTCTATCATAACAGTTTTCAAATTTTGTCATATTCTTTAATCTATACCCAATTGTAACAGATACCAAGATTGCTAGATAGAGATTCATAATGTTTATCGTAGATTATATCTTCTTTTTCGTTTACATTTAACCAATCAATTTTATTTTCAATTTCTTGGGATTGGAATAATTATTATTATACATATGAATGCCATCTTAGAAGTTCATTCCATTCCTTCATGTCTAACACAACATTATTGCTTTGATCGCAGTTGCCCCACCCCATACGCACTATTGGCGTAAGGTTGAAGTGTGTACTGTATCCAATTTCCATATATCGCATGAATAAAGTTCGATAGTTCATAATAAGCAAAATCTATTAGCTGCTTGTTTGTACGCTTCTAAAAAGTCATCTTTTATGTTGAAAAGATGACCAGTCAGTTTAGAGGATTAACCATCACCTTGTTTCTCTTTACTTTTTTTTTATTTTTACTATTACTACCATCACCATTTAGACAGCACAACGTTAAACTATTATTGTTCATATTGTTACTGAGACTATGTGGGGTATCTATGTATTACAGTGAACCTCTGGGTTTTGATCGTTCCGGAATTGGTTTTCTTGCTGTTTGCATTATAATTGGACTTTGCTTGCTCGCAATTTCACTACGACTAAACGCTGTTTAAGGAATGATTCTAGTTAAAGCATGCGTAATTTACATATGGTGGGGTTGTAGCACTACTATTAAAGCAAAATGTAATGCTTACTCATAAACGTGCTGCGGTAATACACATTTAAAATCAGCTGTTTCAATTACCATATGTTTTACGTTCACGTTCACCACACTTAGTATTAATTACAGCCACATTAATCACTTTATACTTCTTCGATGTCTCGAGGTCACACACGGTTTTAACGAGTTTGAAATAAGTGCTTTGGTTTAACCCTGATTATTCCATGTTTAACAATTAATTAAGTTGCTAACCTACAGATCTCAACACACCTAGATGCGATTTATATAAGAAAAATGTGTGCTTGACTTGAGTACCTATTAGAACATGTTTCAATTTGTACTGATTTTAGTTTAGACAAGTTATTTAGCCTTGATTTAATTTAAGTACAGAACCATTTAAACTTGACTTGACTTGACTTACGTTTAGCATAGACAACAACCTGTTATTCTTCTGTTTTCCACGAACTGATTCTATCTTTAGATTTCCAAGAATTGTAACATGATACTCCTCAGGGCAACAAACCTTGACCTTAAACGTTCTATTTTTAGATTTAACTTTTGGCCTTGACGTATTCAGCTTAAAGCATTTGAAATTTAAATATTCTGCCAAACGTTTGACCTTGAGATTTTGAAGAACTCCTATTTCTCACCACCAGAGGGCGAGTGATCTTGAAGTGATCCAGAATCAGCCCTGTATGTCTACTATTAGAAGAAAAATGTGTCTATTAAGGTCAGTGTTCAAAATAATTGTTATTCTTAACTCTCAGATATTCCCAATTTTTTTAAACTTAATGGCCAACTACTACTACAAATTTTGTGCAGTTGTGTTTCAACATTATGTAATTATATATATATATATATATATATATATATATATATATATATATATATATATATATATATATATATATATATATATATATTACATACAGTTTATTTTAAGTTAATATTAATCCGTACACAACAAAAAACGGAAACTACAATAAATGTTCAAATTGAGTACCGTGCATAGCCACAGTGATAAATTCTACGTCATCTCTGTACGAATTCGATTTTTTAAGCTCTCAATATATCCCCGCCTGTTTAGGTAAACATTGCTTTTAAGGTCGCCCCAAAGGAAGAAATCCAGCGGACTTAAATCTGGTGATCTACTTACCCATTCTACTGTACCACTTCCGCATATCCCATGATTTGGAACGGTATAATTGAGATGCTGGCGGGTAATAATTACAAGACGTAGAAGGCCCCATCTTGCTGGGACCATATTCCGCCGTGGGGTATATTCGGATCGTCTTCATTTGGGTGTAAAACTGATAATGAAGGAACTACCTCAAATCGTAGATAAACCTCGGTCGTTATATTCCCTCAAAAAGTATAAGGACCAAAAATCTGGTTTCCCGTCATTCCTGCCCACATATTAACTTTCTGCTGACACTGGGTGTGTTTTTCTAGATACCAGTTAGGATTTGTTGATCAGTATGGTGTGTTTTGCTTATTAACTGTGCCGTTTAAGCAGTAAATATACAGGGCTAGTCAGTTTTTTGTAGAAAAATTTTAACAGGAAATAGAACACATGTTTCTAAAAAGAAAAGTTCCTATAAACATATGTCGTAGAAGGCTTCGTTACCGAGATACAGGGTGTTGAATATGATTTTTTTTCTCAAATTTTCATTATAACTCATAAACGAATGCTTAAATTTTTTTCATGTTGGGGGGATAATGTCTATTAATTAAGGGGCATAAAACAAGCGATAATAATGTTCACAAACTTGCACAGTGGCGGAGTGGAGGGGGTGCTTAGCCTCTTTCATAAACAGAACTTCTACGCCAATGACTATTTTTAAAAAAAAACTGTTATTTTCATTATCTACATACAGTTTAACAAAAATAATGTGCCTTCTTCTGTTTCGAAATTCCTGTGCGTTTCCGAGTTATTTTGATTTTTAGTGTTTGATGTGGTACTAAGTTAAGTAATGTGCTTTATGCGAATAATTGAATATAAAGTTTTTAATGAAAAAGATATAATAAAACATTTAGAGCCATTTTAGTACCTAACGATCGTTTCTTTAAAATTTCAAATACATTTTCATTTATAAATAGGTAGGTTATCGTTTTTTTTTTAGTACCCATTGTTATTATCCTCGTATAAAAAGAAATGCATAATTATTATTGTTATGCGGTCAATACTTTCTGTATAATTATGTATGTATCAATTTCTCCATAAACATATATGTAGTTTTTAAGTGAGATTCTAATAAGTTATAGAACGCTGCTCACTTGCTCTCATTAAAGAGCCGCCACTATATCAAGCCATACTCAAATACAAGACTTTTGTAAATTGAAATATGTTTAGTACACTAATTTTAACAATCCTTATTTATTATTGTAACAATACTTAATTAATAATTGTGAAATTAATAAGAATTCTTAGCAATAACGATTTATAAATAAATAACAATAACACTAGTATAATAAAATTAGACACTTTGTTCAAAATGTGAACCGTTCTTTTCAATACACATTTCACAGCGACGTACAATAAAACGTCGTAAGTTAATTAAATGATGCACCCTTATTTCATTGCAAGCATCTCTGATGCGATTGTGAAGTTCTTCAAGTGTATTAACCGGACTGGTATAAACTTTTTCCTTCATGAATCCCCATACAAAAAAGTCAAGTGGCATTAAATCGGGGGATCTAGAAGGCCACGCTACTGGACTTCCACGACCTATCCACCTCCCCAGGTAGTTATTGTTTAGCCAATTTCTTACATTTCTGCCATAATGGGCCGGACATCCATCAAGCTAAAACCAAGAATGTCCTCTTAAATTCAAAGGAATGTCTTCCCACATATTAACATGTTCTTCTTCTAAAAATTGTACGACATTTTCTGAATTTACACGTTGTGGCAAGAAATAAGGTCCAAATACGTGGTTTCCGTAAATTCGAATCCAGACATTTGTACTAAATTCATGTTGAAAACTTCTTGGTCGAATGGCATGTGGGTTTTCATGTGCCCATATATGCAGATTGTGAAAGTTTACGATACCACAACGAGTAAAACAGGATTCATCAGTCCACAGTATGTTGGATAAGAAATCTCTATTATTTTGAATGGAGTTAAGAACCCACCTACAATAATTAAGTCTTCGTTCGGCGTCACCTGGACATAAACCATGAACAGGTTGAAAATGATATGGGCGTCTGTGATCCCGTTTTAAAACCCGGGAAACTTTACTTTGGGAAATACCAAGAGCAACAGCAGTACGTCGAGTACTTGTCGTGGGGTTCCTATTAAATTCACGCAATATACCCTCTCCAATTCTATCTCGTCCACGGTTGTTCTGTCGGCCCCCATGTACATTTTTCAAACCCTGGTTAACAAATCGACGATGGATACTCACAGAAATGGAATGATGAGGTTGTCGTCTGTTTGGAAATCTTCTCCGATACTCCCTAGCTGCGTACCTTGAATTCCCATTTGCGAACCCATAAATAAAATGAATGTCGGCTTGTTCGCTATTTGTAAATGTAAACGGCATGTTACACTAATTAAAAGCTGGCAAATCAAATGAAATAACTTTTTCAACTTAAAAACAATAATTAATAATAGTGAAATTATTCAAGATGAAGCAAGTGTTTGTAAAAAGTCAAACTGTCGTTTCAAAATATAAAATTTAATACTTGTTTTCCAAGGAGTATCATATTTTGTTGCAATGAAATAAGGGTGCATCATTTAGTTAACTTAAGACGTTGTATTGTACGTCGCTGTGAAATGTGTATTGAAAAGAACGGTTTACATTTTGAACAAAGTGTCTAATTTTATTATACTAGTGTTATTGCTATTTATTTATAAATCGTTATTGCTAAGAATTCTTATTAATTTCACAATTATTAATTGAGTATTGTTACAATAATAAATAAGGATTGTTAAAATTAGTGTACTAAACAGATTTCAATTTACAAAAGTTTTGTATTTGAGTATGGCTTGATACAGTGGCGGCTCTTTAATGAGAGCAAGTGAGCAGCGTTCTATAACTTATTAGAATCTCACTTAAAAACTACATATATGTTTATGGAGAAATTGATACATACACAATTATACAGAAAGTATTGACCGCATAACAGTAATAATTATGCATTTCTTTTTATACGAGGATAATAACAATGGATACTAAAAAAAACCGATAACCTACCTATTTATAAATGAAAATGTATTTGAAATTTTAAAGAAACGATCGTTAGGTTCTAAAATGGCTCTAAATGTTTTATTACATCTTTTTTATTAAAAACTTTATATTCAATTATTCACATAAAGCACATTACTTAACTTAGTACCACATCAAACACTAAAAATCAAAATAACTCGGAAACGCACAGGAATTTCGAAACAGAAGAAGGCACATTATTTTTGTTAAACTGTATGTAGATAATGAAAATAACAGTTTTTTTTTTAAAATAGTCATTGGCGTAGAAGTTCTGTTTATGAAAGAGGCTAAGCACCCCCTCCACTCCGCCACTGTGCAAGTTTGTGAACATTCTTATCGCTTGTTTTATGCCCCTTAATTAATAGACATTATCCCCCCAACATGAAAAAAATTTAAGCATTCGTTTATGAGTTATAATGAAAATTTGAAAAAAAAAATTATATTCAACACCCTGTATCTCGAAACGAAGCCTTCTACGACATATGTTTATAGGAACTTTTCTTTTTAGAAACATGTGTTCTATCTCCTGTTAAAGTTTGTCTACAAAAAACTGACTCACCCTGTATATTGCAGTTTACTTCTCTAGGAGAAACACTTTAACATTTTATAGAGTTTTAGTTCACTGTAACAGTTGAATGGCCATTATTAATAATTGCCAGATAACTTGCAGCACTTGCTAGTGTTTTGAAGATTAACCAGCGTTCACTCTTAAGCTGTCAATCACGGACTCTCTTAATTTCCTGCTTCCGTTAACGTCCCTTCCTCGGCCTACACTCAACCTAATCCACATATAACTGCAATATACAAGGTATTTTTCATAAACGCATTTATACAGGGTACTAAATTGAAACAAAATTAAACTTTTATGCTCATTCACGAGGTGTTACAGAATTGTATAGTTCTTCGACACTATGAGCATCAAATGTGCAAGAACAGCACTTGTAGTTTTCAAAATTCTGTCATATCCTTTAATCAACTCCCTATTCTAATAAATACCAAGATTGCTAGATGGAAATTCATAGTGTTGATCTTAGATTATATCTTCTTCTTCGTATACATTTGACCAATCAATTTTAGTTTCATCATCATCAATATTTTGACAGCACCAACAGCACATTGTTAAATTACCATTCATATTGTTACTGCAACTATGTGCGGTAACAATACATAACGGTGAATTGGAGCTTAAAATTTAAGTTTCCCACCAAAAGTGAGCCAAGTCCTACATAGTTACCCAATTCACTAGCTCTGACCGCTCAAAAATTGGGCTTATCGAGGACTTACGGAAATTGACTACTGATGTCTTCTCCCTCGTAGTGGGGCGATCCCACGTAAAAAAAAATATTAAATGCGCATATATCCATACTAAAACCGCAACGATGTGGTATATATCCATGCTTACGGAGTTTAGTGGCATCCATTAATCGGGCTTGACAGTGTTGTCTATCCAACGGAACCGTACAGACGGCCTGTGTCTGCAAAAATACTTTTCATGTACCTATCTTTAACCCAATCATTCTAAGTCATCGCCGCCAGTTTTTTGAGTATATTCCTGAGAATATTCTGTCACTAATCCCTTCACCAAATGTTCCCTCTGCGCCCGAAAGTCGTATTGTTCATGCATTCCTTTAACTGGTTTCATCAATATTAACACTCTTAATGGCCTTCCTGTAACACTACGTACACCCACTCTTTTGCAGCGCATGGTAAAGAGCTCGAAGGACTAGCATTGTATACTGATTATATCCAAGTTAACAACTTACATACCGATTTAGAAGTAAACCACTGAGCGTTCCACAAGCGAGTCAACCAACTACAACCACCACCATCAGAACCTAACAGCGAGCACGTAGGAATCGGCCACGAATTAAAATCTACTTGGGGAATTGAGAGTTTATTAGAATCAAGAGAGATCAAGCTAAGGAGCTAGGCTGCCTGTCCAATACGATCGTAAGAAAGGTTGTTATTTGGTGTACTAACCCCAAGTCGCTATAAGTACCTTAAGTAACATCATTAGTTTTTCCAAAATTCTATTCAAAACTTATTTCCTACTTCCATAGTTCTCAACTCGTCTTATTTACAAACTGAGTTAATTATTATAAATACAAAACAAATACTATCGAACTTGTCCATAACAAAATTGATATTTGAAATTCAGCATTCTTGAATTATTTCAAATAAGACTTTATTTGATAATCGCGCTTTGTTTATTTGTTAAAAATTTATAAAAAAAGTTAAAATACGTATTTGGGGTTTTTTAATGGCGTATTTCTATATTAAAGTGAATAACATGATCTATTAAAATGCACAAAGTCGTTTCAACATCTTTAATAATTTTAATAGATAATATTGCTGCTGACGAAGATAACAGTAAGTGTTATGGAAACGTCTAGATTGTATAATATCCTCTGTCTCATAAAAATGCAACACCAAGATGGCGTTGGAATTTTTGGACCAAACTTGGCAGAAACGTTTAACTAGTCAATTGTACTAGTTTATTAAAATTTCAAAGAAATTAAGCAAAAGATAAAGGCATTTTTATTAATAATGTGTTGGACCCACTATTAGTTTCACACTCCTGCACCCTTCTTGGCATGGATTCCAACAGGTGGTCGAGTTTTTCCTGTGGTATTGCATCCCAGTCAATCTGTAATTCATGCCGGAGAGCTTCTAGTGTCTGTGGAGGACTGGCTAATTGCTTGAGTATTCTACACATCTTACACCACACATGTTCGATGGGAGAAAGGTTGGGAAATCTGGGTGGCCACGGAAGGATATTCACGATAGCCTTTTCGAAGTGCTCCATAGAATGCCTTGAAATGTGGGGAGGGGCATTATCCTGCTGGATAATCGGGTCCTTCAGCTGCTGGAGGAATGGAAGGGTATGGGGTTCTACCATCTCATCAACATATCGGTGGGCATTCATATTGCCTCGGATGAATACCAACTGAGACCTACTTCCATAACCCATAGCACCCCATACCATAACCCCCACAGAATAGTGCACATGACGCTTAACAGAAAACTGCACATTGATACGTTCTCCACGTCTACGTCTTACCACACACGACCATCGTGCCTTCCCAATTAGAATCGGGATACGTCACTAGTAGGTAAGATTGGAGACTTCTGGAACACCGCCACAAAAACCGGTTTTCCACATTTCCAAGGTCAAAAAAAGCGCAATGTGTGACCCAAATACATATCATTACCACAAAACCAGGGTCACAAACACCGCTTTCCTGTTCCACTACTACAAGGCCATCATTGTGACCTAAATACATATCATTACCACGGGTCGCAAACCCCGCTTTCCTGTTCCACTACTACAAGGCCATCACTGCGACCTAAATACATATTACCATAGGTCACAAACACCGATTTCCTGTTCCACTATTACAAGGCCATCCGTGCGACAAAACCACGCTTTCCTGTTCCACAATTACAAGGCTATCCGTGCGACAAATCATTACCACAAAGGTCACAAACCTCGCTTGTCTGTTCCACAATTACCAGACATCCGTGCGACCTATTCATGTTCCACAATAACATCCGTGTGACCTGGTTGCACCCACTTGTATGTTTTTTTGCTCACCCACAAAATAAAAGAAAACGATATGTTAATATATGTAATTCATGTACAAATTGTATATAAAAAAAATAAAGACATGTACAAATTATATATAGAAAGACAGACATGTACAAATTGTATATAGGAATAAAGACATGTACAAATTATATAGAAAGACAGACATGTACAAATTGTATATACAAACAAAGACATGTAAAAAATTATACATTTAATTCACGTAGAAATAAAGACATGTACAAATTATATATATGGAAATAAAGACATAAATTATAATTAGAAACATGTATTACTCAGATATATGATTTGCTGTAGGATTAAAACATGTTGATTTAGTACATACGTTAGTAAGCTTTTAACAAAACAGTTGTAATACTGAGGATAATAAAAGTAGGATAATAAAAGTGTAGGCAACACATGTTAGCAGCGATAAACACACTACTAGACTGACAGGAAATAATTAGTCTAGACACTACATACATAAAAAAAATCAACATAACATACTTCATCACATAATATATAATAGTCGTCATCGTACACATAAAAAAGTTGTGTTAGGGATGTGCAACATGAGGCAGTATTCACCGTGTGACATGTACCAATCCCTTCAGCGCTCTCACACACTCAAAGACACACACACTAAAACACACTCACACACTCAAAGACACACACCAAGCCGTTCAGCGCTCTCACACACTCAAAGACACACACACTAAAACACACTCACACTCACACATTCACATTATGCTTACCGACGACGGAGTAGGTCCGAAGGTACTCGCAGTTGATGCTGCCTTGGGGTGCAAAGTTAGATTTGCAACCCAAAGTGTTGGATCTCGAGCCAGATGGGCAGTCTCACCCAGCCGTACTAACGATGTTTAATACTTGGACAACTCGAGATCATAATGTAAAGGCGTTGTATGCAGCGCTTATATACCCTGAAGACGCGCGAATCTGTTTTCTGATTGGTCTGGTACTGACCTAAATCAAGTACGGGTATAATTATGCATGATACAAAGTAACGAACAACTTGTAGCAGTCAAGCGAATATGAGACGTATTGCAGGATGCAGTCTAGACAGTTAACCTTTAGATACATTGTAACAGGATAACAGTAGAATAATTAGTAGTTATTAGTTTATTTACTATGAATTGCAAAACAATACCATTTTTATTTAGCTAATTATAAGTATATAATTAGTATTAGTAAATAATAAAAAGATATATTAGAGAAGAGCGTAAGTAAGTATAACTAATCATTTCCTTATAGGATGTATAAATACATTCTTGTTATATATAAAAATGTAAATAATTTCTGTAAAGGTCATTCTAATCGTTAAAGCTAAAGGAATGTAGCTATATATTCACTGATAAAAACCGGTAAATCTATCGTTTCCAAATAATGTTGCGTACAAAGGTCAACCCAGTTCTTTTTTAATTGAAGGAATACAGCAAGTTATATTTGTTTAAAAGGTAGATGCTGTCCTCTTATAAAATTTCAATGTATTTAGTTACATATTTTTACAAAATGCAGAAACAAGTAATAATGTACTAAAAATTATTTATCTAATTAATGGTATGTGTGTACTTATTTTGATAATGTTTACAAAGGAATTATTAGTAATAAAATCATTTCCTTATAGGATGTATAAATACATTCTTTTTTATATAAAACCTGTACTTGTATGGTTTATATATTTGTTTAAATGTAACGTGTAAAGGTCAACCCAGTTCTTTTTATTATGAAGGAATACAGCTATCGTATTTGTTTCAAAGGTAGATGCTGTCCTCTTATAAAATTTCAATGTATTTAGTTACATATTGTACAAAATGCAGAAAGAATTGTGTAATAATGTACTAAAAATTATTTATCTAATTAATGGTATGTGTGTACTTATAATGAAGAAGAAATAAAAGGGGAAGTAATTATTGCTGCAAATAAAAGGAGTTAATTAGCATTTGACAAAAGAAAAAAATTAATTACATGACAGATAAACTGGTTATTCATTTTAAACACTTCCGTATGTATTGAGTTATCGTTTACTAAACTTTTTTAAATAAAACTGTTACAAAGGTTATAATTATACATTTTCTTATGATCTTGATATATTTCACTAATTGCTAGAATATCTAGTATTTCTATTTTTTATTAGTGGCGCGCTTGTACAAATTCATTTACTACTTATAACGTCTAATTATGTTTTTACTGTGGGAAATAAACTATTTTTTATCAATATAGACATAAGTGTTTATATTGATTTTGCCAAGAAGCAGGAAAATCATAATTATATTTGTAATACTTGTAATAAAGTTTAATGTGGCAATACATACCTACAAAGCAGTAGTGACGCACCCAAATCTTGTTTAGCTGCTTTCAATAACACGCGTTAGAAGGTTTTACATAAAGTTCGATTAGGTAACCCAACATACACAAAATCACATACCGTTGCGTTTCTTCTTGTAGTACACAACTTTATAGATAAAACGTATCTAGAATTAATTTTTCTTTAAAAATATGTGCACACCTTTTCTTATGAAACCAATTGTTACTGTGATATTGAAAAAAAAGCTGAACGAACATTAAAATTTCACCGTGCTTTAGAACTAGTTTTGATAAAAACAATAAATAACCCTAAGAAACTCCCCCTCTCCATCGCTGGAGTTCTGCCAGAAAGTTAATCAGTTCTATTCCAAATGAGAAGAAGCTTAAATAGAAATTTTCAGCAAGTAGGTCTTTTCGTTCTGGAATTAGTAGGTATGGGAGTTAGATCAAACAAAAGCAGTTCAAATACAGCCCAAAAACCAGCTCCAAACCAGCTCCAAACCAGCTCCAAACCAGCTCCAAACCAGCTCCAAACCAGCTCCAAACCAGCTCAAATACAGCTTATGCTTATACAGCTTAAATACAAGGATTATGTTGGAACTTATATATAGAAGTAAAGAAGAATTTCAAATGTGAACAATGATATTTATACTGTAGGTAGCAACTCGGTTATCTGGGGAGAGGGGGAGTCCGGATCACCACTTCTGCCCCTCATTCCAATTCCCCCCACTCCTCCCAACACTTCAAATTGTGTATTTAAGACGGAGCGGTTCCACTACAGTGTCAGTCCGTCTTTATGCGCCACCAAGTAAAGTTTCAAGTCTTATAAAGCGGTGTTACATCATGTCTTCAAAGAATAGTAAGTGTTAGTTTCGTATTGCATCTCTCCCGGCTACCCTTCCTATCCAGCACCCTTATTTACATCAACCGACACTTCAGCATGTAGTTATTATTCTGTCTTTGTTGCAGCAAAAATGTTCCAATGTGAATGTCTCAAAAAATTTTCTCGAAAGGATTCTTTACTGAGACATCAAAAAACAACATGCTGGATGTCAGTATCTAATCCACCATCTGGCATGCAGGAGGTTTCGTTGCAAAACCAAACCACAGGGAGCAATGTGGTGCAAGGAAGCACTTCCGACGATAACGAAGCAGTACATAGACATGTTACTGATTCCTTTGCGCAAGCAGGACCATCTGGGGTAAACTATGTGAAGGATAATGCGAAACCCGGACCATCAGGGTTGAGCAACTCAAGGAAGCGGAAGGCTGACCAACGCGATGAACCGGTAGAACCAAAAAACAATGGTGAGAGTGCACTGCACAGATTGTTCAATGGATGTACCTAGGTATGCATTCCAAGGACACCTCAGAAGCAATAGGCATAAAGCAAATGTATGTTTCCTTGTCGATACTGGGGTCGAAGTGATTCGAAATGAGTTTAAACAACGCATTGTGTCATACCGCCTGTCACCATGCAATACTCATACTGATGTGTCCACCTTTATGGCAGAGGTTAAAGGAACGTATTGAAGGTAGTACAAAATCAGTTGCAGAAACACTACTCATTAAAATGTAATGTTGAGCTGTTTGGTTTATACTTTTGAACAGTAGGGAAAGCACAGAACTGAAATCGTTTCAGACTAAGTATGATATTCTCAGTGTAGGGACGGTGTTAGAAGAGTATTTCCAAAAAATAAGTGAAATATTGGATGCAAAGCAATCCGAATTTCAGCATAAAGATTCTGGTAAGTGTGAGTGATGGTGTAATCGATTAGTAACAACTGTTTTAGGGTGGTCCCTAGTGCTATTCGTATATTTAGAGGTCAACCTGTTGAAATTTGCGCCCACCACGGGTTCTTCCTATATGGCTGTCCCCGCCGAAATCGCACATAAACACGCTATAGTCAATGTAGAAAATAATGATAATTGCTGCTTTGCATGGGCTGTTGTATCGGCACTAGTGACACCAACGGGAGTACCACAACGCACATCTTCTTACCCTGATTTCTAGACGTTATTCAACTGGACTGGTGTACAGTTCCCTGTTAAGCTGACGAATATTTCAACGTTTGAGAGCAATAACAACATTTCCATTAATGTTTATGGGTTAGACGATACGTATCGTGATGGTCACCGTGTCACGGAGGTAGTGGGGCCTCTATACTACACCAAAGCCAAACAGGCAGTTCATGTTAATTTATTATTATTAGTCAGTAACCAAACAGATAATCAGCATTATGTATGGATAAAAAAATTTTTCTCGTTTACTTAGCAACCAAATAACTCGGCGGAACGGAGCAATGTATTTTTGTGATGCATGCTTGTATTACTTTAGATCCGAGGAGCAATTAACCCGACACGTGTCACACGACTGTAACTTCGTATATACAAAATTACCGGGTGTGAAACAAAAAAAAAAGACATTACCGGGGAATTCTATGCGGAAAATATACTCGCTTTTCGGAACTATCAGAAACAAATGGTTCTACCATTCGTAATATATGCAGATTTTGAAGCGCTCTTAGTACCGGTAGATACGGCTGAACCAGATCCCGAAAAACCGTTCACGATAAAAACGTGTAAACACGAACCATACTCGTTTAGTTATTATATTAAGTGTAGTGTAAACGATGCGTGGTCTAAGTTAGAGCTGTATAGGGGAGCAATGCAGGGAGATATTTATAAGACGACTGGAAAGTGATGTAAAACGGATATATAATGAACATTTCAAAGCTATTGTCCCAATGACACCATTAACGGATGAACAGCAGGTTACGTATGAATGCAGTGTATGTTGTTACATATGCGGCAAGCACTTTACGGGCGATCCGACAAATCCGAAAGTACGAGATCACTGTCACGTTACTGGTAAGTATCGTGGTGCAGCACATTCAACGTGTAACTTAAACTATCAGGTGCCTACATTTCTTCCCGTTTTTCTACATAATCTCAGTGGTTATGATGTTCACCTGTTCATTAAACAGTTAGCGAGTGAAACGGAAGAAATTACCGTACTTCCGGTTAACAGTGAAAAATATATAACGTTTGGTAAGCATATTTTTGTTGATGAATATGTAAACAGTCATGGTATCAGGGAAAAGAAATACATTAATTTACGTTTCGTCGATAGTTGTAGATTCATGGCTGCATCCTTAGATACTCTATCTCAGAATTTATCAGATGATCAATGTATGTAGGTACGGAAATATTTTAGTAATGATAGCGACTTCACTTAGTGAGAAAGAAAGGTAGTTTCCTTATGCGTACGTAGACAGCTTTAGTAAATTGAATGACGTCACGGTGCCATCATATGACAAGTTCTACGATAAAATGCGCGATGCAAATATTTCCGATGACGAATACTGTCGCGTTCTACTGGTATGGGATCACTTTAAGTGTAATACACTAGGTGATTATGCTGATATTTATTTAAAATCAGATGTGTTGTTATTGGCTGACGTGTTTGAAAACTTTAGCGTGGGATGCCATGTTGAAATGTACGAAAGTAGAGCTAGAATTATTGACGGATATGGATATGTATCACTTTTTAAACAAGGTATTCGGGTGGAGTAAGTACTGGTATCAAGCGGAGAAGCATCGCTAATAACGAGTTTGTTCCAAACTATGATCCTAAACAACCGAAAGTGTTTTTACAATATATAGATGCCACGAATTTATACGGATGGAGTATGAAGCAATACCTGCCCCACGATGGGTTTATGTGGTTACCGCAAGAGGAAATAGATCACTTTGACGTATTAAAGATTGATGATGACGCCGATGTTGGATTTGTACTGGAGGTTGATATACATTATCCCCACCATCTGCATGACGAACACAACGATTATCCGTTTTGTCCTGAAATGATCTGCGCACCACATTCCCAGGAGGAGAAGTTAATCCCTAACCTGTGTGATAAGACCAACTACGTTATACATTACCGCTATTTAAAACAATGTATAGAGCATGGCTTAATTGTTACTCGTATTCATAGGGTTTTACGCTTTCGTCAGAGTCCGTGGCTAATACCATACGTAGACCTTAATACCGCTCTCCGCAACACAGCACTGAACAAGTTCGAAAAGGATTTCTATAAAATTATGAATAATGGCGTGTTTGGTAAAACAATGGAAAATGTCGATAAACGTAGAGTTATTAAACTGTTAACACATTGGGAAAATAACGGTCGTCGGGTAGGTCTAGCACGGTACGTGGCAAAACCGCAATTTAAAAATTTTATTCAATTCACTGATAAATTGTTTGCGGCGGAATTGTCGAAACAGGTAGTTACGTACGACAAACCCGTCTATGTCGGATTCAGTATTTTAGATCTTTCCAAAATTATAATGTATCGGTTTTTTTATGATATCTTACGAGCTCATTATGGCAAGAATGTTACGTTGCTCTATACTGACACGGATTCTTTGATTGTTGAGATAGTAACTGATGATATGTATGCACACATGCGAAATAATTTAGACGAATATGATACTTCCAACTATCATAATGACTTGCATGGTATTCCTACGACTGCTTCCGTCGTTGGACGAATGAAAGATGAGTACGCAGGGAAAGCAATTCATTATTTTTATGGTGCTGGATCGAAGTCATACTGTCTGAAGCTTGCTGATAAGGAAGTTGTTAAGAAAGCGAAAGGTGTTAAGAAAGTTGTTATTCAGAAAGTGTTGACGGAAGTAGACTACAAAGCGGTTGCGGAGGGGTCGGATAAAACAGTAATGTGTAAAATGCTTGTGTTTCGATCAACCTTACATGATATATATACCGAAATGTTAAACAAAATTGCCTTTAGGTCCCAGGATGACAAACGATATCGACTACGTGATACGTGTTCCACATTGGCGTGGGGGCATTGGCAAATACCGGAATTGGAGAATGCTGATCCGTTGAGCGAACTATTGCAGGTTGCTAAGTAAATGAATTTATATTAACCGGAAGAAGAATAGTTTGGGTACTGACACTTGCTAGTTTCTTTCCTATATCTTCTCCATAATGAAAATTATATTAATAATAAGTTGTATTCTTCCTTTAGTTGTTTAACATATATTAATATTATGTATTAATTCGTTATTAAGAGAATATATGCTATACAAATACTGTGTGATATAAATAAAAAAAAAACGAGAATTACTATTTACTATTTTTTTATTAAAAAATGTGTACAAGACTTATTGCATTACATATATATTATATAAATGATATACCCGACTCAAAGCACAGTGGCATAATGATTTACAATGAAAGTAACAAACGGGTTGCATAGCAGGAAGAGGTGGACTTTCCTCAAGTTCAATAACAGGCTGGGTCACAAATTTTCTGATGTAATCTGCTTTCTCTCTACCCTTGACATAGACAGTATCTGTTGGCTGAATCAATCTCTCGAGTATTCTTCGAAAGTGGTGTGGTGGTGTATACCCTTCTTCCCATTTAATACAGTGCTGGTTTTGCATTAACCAAGTAGCTTGACGACGACTCTCTGCATCCAACGTATGCCAGGGATACGGTGATTTAAAAACAAAATGGGCAATTTGTTTCCCATTATAAATGGCGAGTTCTTTTGGTATAAAAGCTTTTGAAATTTTAAACCCTTGTACATCGATTATGACGGACATTGTATTACAACTGTCGTACTGCTTTGGTTAACGCGTTGTACGTAACTAAACGATCATGGAGTATAACACAGTATGCTGTCGTATTAGCGGGTATGTTGGCCGATGTTTCAAACTCTACACGAAGAACTACTGCTTTCGAGTGGAATACTTCTTTTTATTTGAGCAGTCGACCACCATCAGTGGTGCAGCCGTCGTAAATTGAATAGGTGTGAGTAATGGTTGTCCATCTCTTTGATAATATGACATTTGGAATTTAGCAAACATTTCATACAGCGTGGCAAAGCAATTGTTATCATAATTAACATTTAAATTATCATACGGGTAACGGTCGGTGTTGAGGAATACCCGAATATTCTTTAGTGCACATTTATCGAATTTACTCGCATCGTGCATAACATTATTTTCTCGTCCAGTTTGAAACCCTATAATAATGTATCTCGGTGTTTCAATACTAGTCGATGTTTTGATTGCCCATGTATGCTTATCTGTTGTTGGTATAGCGGGATATATGTGGGTTTCCCAACTTCTAAATGCTAGTGGAGTATTCACATTTTTATCAATGTATTTCGTTAACGCTAATTCCTCCGCTAATGCTGGAACGATGTGTGGAACTTTCCAATAAATCTTATCTATGTTAACTTTTAATGCTTCGTCCCCAGGTGAAATTACTGCATCGGTATCAATATTACTACGAATTAATACAAGTTCTTGTCTAATGTTCAAAATCACTTTATTATAATCTTCAGCAAAGCCAAGCAGCATTCGCAAAGGTACACAGACATTAAAATACCCTTGCTCATTTGTTAGTGTGCTGTTTGATGTAGGAAACCAACCGGCATTTTGATGGCGGGCAAGATCATTGGGTGTCAATGATACTAACCCTTTCATTGTCGACGTTAACCCCACCTTAGTTACGGAATCTACCACTATTCCATTCATCTCATATCTAATTTCACTGAATAAAAATGCGATACCATTATTAACGAACCTTGCGGTATTGGAGACAGTGCCATACTGTCGCAATAATCTTCCCTCTACATAAACATAACTTTCCGATGGTAGAGTGCACATGTCTTCCTGAATGGGTATCCTGATTTCATCATTGTTTCCAAATCTCGTAGTATATGGTTGATGGGTGTGCAGTTCGGAGTTAACGATAGCATTATCAACAACAACTTTTTCATGAACGTTTAATACACTCATTGTAGTACTGTAAACCCGAGACTCTCCAAGAATGCTTTGTTCTGCGCTGTCAACGCTTTGGTCGCTGAACGCTTACTGACTGTACCCTTTCCACACTTCACTCTTTTATAGTTTGTTTTGCACTGGTTACATGCACATGTATTATACCGCGTCACCATATTTTCTTTAAATGTAGTCCTATCGTTATGACTTCTCCGTTAAAATTGACGAGATCTCCGTCTTGGTCTACTATTTTAAGTGTTATTGTTGAAATGGTAGATGTATTTATAGGTAAGTAGATAACATGTTGAGGTGATTCGATTATTTTATATCCCGCTGGTACACTGGGAAAGAATTGATGAATTATGTGTGATGACTCACCATTTTAAAACTACCACTTGTTATGTTGCACTCGATAATTAATGAGTTAATTTTGATGATGTTAATAGGGTTCTCAGAGGTGTACACTTTTTAGCTTGGTAAACAGCAGTTTTATTAAAGCCTAGCATAGGCCCCATCGAATGGACCACATTGAAACTAATGTTATGGGTTGCTTTCATGGTTGCTTTCATAGTATTATTATTTGCTCGTAAATCAATATACCCCTTATCGTCTTTCACTGAGTCATTAATATATTTATTCACATCTGCGATTTCGTATGTTCCTGGCGGTATTGTAATTTTTCTCTTCCAAATATGAGCATGTTGTTCTTTGAAGTAACGTTTTGTATAGTATTGAACGATTCAAAACTAGTTAACCCCATTACATATTCCGACTCATTATCAAGAAAAATCGGTGGATTAAATGTGGCTTGCAGGATACAGCTTTTACCGGTGAAGGTAAATGTGTACGACATCACGATCACGTAACAACTACTGACAATCAGAACGAGTAGTCGCATAAAAATCGTAAGACTAGATGACCACAGTTGTATGTATTGAACTCTTGAACCTTAGTAAAGTTATAATCAATTGTGTTTCTGCTACCATCACTTTTAAAATAGTGGACTAATTCGAAGGGTGGTTTAACATGTCCTATACTATCAAAATATGTTATATGTCTATTACGCTTAATATATGCTGTCCAGTGTGTTCCCTGATTAGCTTGATTATCCAGATTCACGATACCACATTCATTCCTATGGATTCGTGTAGGTAGCTTATCTCGCATATATATCCCTCTAAAGTAGGGAATCTTTAATTGCTCAACAAATTTTGATAGCTCAACATTACTTAAGGCGTGGCGTGGTAGCTTCAGTGGGAGTTTTTTGAATACGGTTGTAAATATATGCCCAAACCTCGTTTATATGGTTTTAGATATAAACCTTTTCCAACGGCTGCTGCTTCCATTGCTTGATTGTGTCGTTTGGTTTCTTCTAACGTTTTTGTCGCAGCTTTTGCGTCGGTAACCGCTTTTGCAACTGCAGCTGCACCGCCACCTAACGAACCTAAGGCTCCAAATGCTGCAAATAGGGGAATAAGAGGTATGAACCCCCCTCGTTTTGGTATAGGTAATATTCTGCTCTTGGGTGACATGATTTTTTTGTGTTTTAGAACGCTTAAGGCTTGGTGTATTGTAGATAGTAAAGATGATCGAAGTTTACCACCAACACGACGTCGCGCTAGAAGTACCGCTTTGTTAAATGAAATTGGTTTGGGAGTACGCTTTGTTCTTCGTGATTTGCTTCCCATTCTATTGCCTGTCCGTGATCTTCCACCCATCCCCATTTCCCGTTTTCCTTTCATTATTCCAGCTATAGTTAATGCAGCTGCTCTTTCTCCAAATGTAGCGTTTGAGGAACGAAATCTATTCCAAGCTTTTTGTTGCAAAGTTTTATCGGCAATGTGTCGTTGACTTAAATCGTTTGACTGGGAGTATGCAATATCGCGCTCTTTACAGGCTTCGTCCAATTCATTAATACCTTTGTCGCCGCGAGCTAGTCGTTTTTGTAAACGGGTACCCGGTCCGCAGTATCTATACCCAGGTATATGCAACTCCACGGGTAATTTATTTATTAAGGTATTAATTAATCCTGAACCCTTTTCTTCTTATTACACCGAGAAGTATACTTCATACCAGACTGGCTGTCACTCCACTACTAAACTACTTTCATTGTATGACACGTATATATATATATATATATATATATATATATATATATATATATATATATATATATATATATATATATATATTAGTACCATACAATTTGTGGTTTAGTACTATGACGGGCACCATACGCTTCATTCCGCAAGACACAGAATTACCTATTAAAAATTATGACACAGCTGATAACAAGGAACTTTACTCTAAACATAGCGGTCTACTGAAAGGAGGATGTAAACGAGGTATAATCGTTGGTCCATCTGGGTGCGGAAAAACAAATGTTATGATTACCTTGTTAGAACATCCAAATGGTTTACGTTTTGAAAATGTATATATTTATTGCAAATCATTATATCAACCTAAATACCAGTACCTACGAAATTTACTGACACCCATAAAAGAAGTCGGGTATTTTGAATACAGTGATAATAGTGATGTTATATCCCTAGTGATTCCCGTAAAAATTCAATAATGATTTTCGATGATGTAGCGTGTCATAAGCAAAATGAAATAAGAGATCATTTCTGTTTTGGCAGACATCGAAATAATGATTGTTTCTATCTGTGTCAAACGTATTCTTCAATTCCAAAACAGCTTATACGTGATAATGCTAATTTACTTATTCTTTTCAACAAGATCACACTAATCTTAAGCATGTGTATGATGATCACGTTAATGTCGATATGTCCTTTGATAGGTTTAAAGATTTATGTTTTTGTTGCTGGCAAGACAAATTCGGTTTTATTGTTATTGATAAAGAAAGCGATGTTAATACAGGTCGGTACCGTAAGAGATTTGACTGTTTTATAGCATTATAAATATGGTAGCAGTATGGAACATATGCAGTCGTAATGAAGGAGCGCTTAGTACAAGACATTTTGCGTGCTCGCAAGAGCGTGCAACAAAAATATGCTACTTTGAAAGAAGATACCGTTCTTACAGAACGTGCAATAGAAGCACACTTTAAACCTATCACACAACCATTAAAACAATTGATTACTAAGAAAGATGGTCTCTCATCAAAGCTGAACCCCTTACGCCAGAAGCTGTCAAAATGAAGTCATTGCACAAGAAACTGAAGTTTTTACATCACACACCTAAAACAGCTGGATTACGGAAGGCTCCACGCACTCTTGTTCCCGCAACCATTGCGCAACCTTCGCAGGAAACTGTAATTGCTGATACCACTAACGATGATGATGTGGAAATTCCTACTTTACAACAATTGAAATCAGAACTGTTAGCTGCTGGATCTCAACCCGCCTTTGAAGATTATCTAAATCAATACCAAGGATTAGCTAAGTACTACGTTGAAGGTATATTTAGAGATACAGAAGACGAGTATGACTTAACATATGGCGTACATTTCATTCCGGAGGAAGAGAAATTTTTTATTGGTGATGCTGAATTAGACTTTATTGGTGAAAACCTTCGTATCACTCTTTCTGATGGATCCTCCCTAGACTATGAAGGAACACCGGGATTATATGAACTACTTTTTAAAAAAATTCCTACGGGGTACAAAAAGAGTGACCTACAGCAATACAATGACATATTGCGTCGTACTAATGCTGCCCGACGTAATTATAACTCGACAGACCAAATCCGTGGAAACAATAGTAAAAAATATGTGGAAATCATTAAACCATTACTTCAACCTAGAAAACGGTCAGCTACATCATCTATTGTCCCTCCAACCACAAGATCTCGAACAACTTCTATCTCCAAAAGAGGTGGTGGCATGCAACTATTGCGATACAATAACAAAGCTATTGAATTTGTACCGTGGAATAACCCGAATAAGTTAGTAGATTGGCTACGGGAATTATTAGGATCAATGTCAACAGGAAATACTAGCAATCACAACGAAGTAGTATATATAATTGATGAACTACGTGAAGCAAAAGTAATACAGTAACAGCTCTTGTTATAAACCTATTACTATATCCTTTTCATTTCATTGTTACACCGACTACCACTAAAGGCAGTACTACATGTCCATCAGTTATGCCAATAGATAAATTTGGAAGACATCTTCATCAACAAATGACAGTGGATAAATTTGGAAAACATATTACTCAGCATCGCAGTGATGCTACGAAGCAAAGTGATATATATTACGAAACTTATTTTACCTTGCAAGGTGTCTTGGAACAGACAACAGTAGATATTCCATTGGGTACCAATGGTACATATTTATTTCCTACAGAGGGAAAAATATTGCATTGTAAGTGGTTACCTCGAGATATTCATCTTCAGTGGATACCGTAATATATACGTGCCGTATATATTACGGTATCCACTGTTTCTAAATAATAAAACTATTCGTAAGGCAGGTGTGATTCAACCTATAATTCCAAAAGATATCACTTTCGACAAAGAACAATTATTCATCCTAGAGATTGTACTACAATCCAAAGTAAAAAATGAGTAAATCCGATGTTGTTGAAGAACTGCACAAACCAGCAAGGAGAAATTTTCCGCGACGTTGTGTAGTACTAAAAGGTTTAAATGATCTCTTTCAAGCTGATTTAGTGGAAATGATACCTTATGCTCATGTGAATAAAGGATTTCGATATATTTTAGTAATAATTAATGCCTTCTCTAAATATGTCTGGGCTTTCCCCATCAAACGCAAGAATGGTAAACTAGTCGCGGAGTTAATGGATAAACTGCTATCTGGATTGCAAAAGATGCCTACGCATATACAAACTGATATGGGAACGGAGTTTTATAATGCAGAATTTAAAAAAGTAATGAAAAAATTCAATATCAATCATTACAGTAGCTATTCCACCTTGAAAAGTAGCATAGTCGAACGTGTCAATCGTACCCTTAAAGCAATAATGTGGAAAACATTCAGCATGCAAGGATCATATAAGTGGCTAACAATCTTGCCTCAAATTGTTACCGATTATAATTCAAGTTCTTGACCGTAAAACACCTAAATTTAGAGTGGGGGAACATGTACGCATTAGCAAACATAGAAGCATATTCTCTAAGGGGTACACACCTAATTGGAGTTACGAAGTCTTTCGAATATCAACAGTTAAACGTTCAAGCCCACTCACCTACACATTACGTGATAGTCGAGATGAAGAGATTCAAGGTCGGTTCTATGAGCCCGAACTACAAAGTGTTAAACATCCAGACATTCATCTAGTTGAACGTGTCATCCGACGTCAAGGGAATAAAGCTCTCGTTAAGTGGTTGGGTTTTGATACTTCTCACAACTCCTGGATTTCTACCAGACATTGTGTAATACGCTAATTAACCTTAATTATACATATTGTAATATTAATATGCAATAAACAGATCATTTTTTAATTTTTTTATTAATACTATCCTATACATATACATCACTACATACTAGTAAAGCGTCTGACAAACACACACTCACGATGCTGTTTTTCGAGAATTGGTGAAATTATATTACCACAGTCATCTATTCTTTTTTTAAATCGTGCAGAATCTCTAGCTATTTGTTCCCATTCTCCTTTTCGCGCATGCCTGTAAGCCAACTCCCATACTACTATGTAGTGAACTACGTTTTTGGACTCATTAATGCACACCTTCTTCACTGGGTGAGTCGTCATCTGATGGCTCAAAATTCGGTAAATATCTTTATATTTCATGTATAAATTGCTCCAATGATATTTCTTTAAGGTCTTCTATTAATCGCTTTATACAACAAATACACTCTATATCACCTACATGTGATGTTAAGTATTTTTCACAAAGGCGTATTCCTCCCCCATACTTATTAACTGGATTATTTAAATAGTCATCACTAAATCTACCTATTCCATACACTTTTTCATGATCAGCATCGAATTCTAATGATTGTAACTGGCATATTAGTCTTTGGACTGCACTAACACAATCTACAGCTTTAGGCCACGACTCCGCACTATAACACATCCACATATTGACTAACATCTAATACTATCCACTATTGACTACAAGCGCGTTACCCCCCCACTTTCAGTTGTAGGGTGGGCAAGATCCATATCCATATATAGTTTCTCCTTGGCAAATGCTTCCATTTCCAGAAGGCAGGCTATGTTGACCTCAAATACATTATCAATTATTAGGTTTTTATAAAACTCTGGAAAGTTCACAGTATCTGCCAACTCCAATCGGTAATATATTACCTTCAAAAGCTTCCATAACTGTTCTATAGACTCCCAGCCTAAATAGATATCAATTTCGTTACTATCACAGAGGCGTATAATTTTTTTCTTGTTAATATTTTCGTACGAGACAGTCATCGATCCCAGTTTGGTAGGTAGCCATGTTCCTTCAGGACTGTAGAAATAATTAGTAATCACCCCTTGATTATCCACAAGTATACGCCATTCCTGCTTGTCAAACACCACTCCACCACTCTTCGTTCCACCGAGTTTTACGACTGGCTCAAATCCAAATTTGGGTGATAGACCGACACTAACAAACTTTGTTTTACTTTTATTTAAGAAATAATGCACATTATTAAGCAAAATATCGCAATATTTACTTGAACTTATAGCACCGATAATCTTCGCCTTTTCTATGGCTTGACGTACGATGTTATCCATTATATACGATACTGGCTTTACATACATTCCCTCTCTTTTATATATGACACTCTCCCCACTATGTGTCCTCCTCAAGGCTACTTACGTGACCTTCACGATGGTACCACACATTGCTTTAGCGGTCTTGTCGGTTACACCTTTTCAAGGCTTTCTTTTCGTTCAAGGTTGTTACTCATTTTGTTTTTTTTCCAACCTTGTATTCACCACTACTTCAAGGATTCCTAGGCATACTTATTTCCAAGGTTGTTCCACTTTGCCACACCAAGGTCACCACACAAGGTTACATATCCCCACTCAGTATTATTCGTATACTTAAAGGGAGGGGTTTTTACATATACCATAGTTACCGATCTTCACTATGTCAGTTACTCCAGTGCAAGACGATTGGAAGACTCCTGCAGCGTACCAACCACAAACCCTATTTCAACTTAGTACGCGACGGACATGTCAATTAATTCCGAACTGGGTAAATTTTGAAAAGGAAGGAATACTACCGGCTTCCATAACCAAAGTGCAACGAAATAATTATGAACTGGTTCAGTGGAATTCAGCGTGGTACACCGAAATGAGCAAGGTAATACGCGAGCACTTTGCGGCAAGCCGTGTAACAGCATATGCCCATATTGTATCAATATATGTTCGATGCCATCTGGTGGACTTCATGAATTTGTGTCATTGCTGTTTCACCCGATTGAAACCAGGAGATTACCGCGTAGTGGACCATCATATGCATATGGAGCGCTGGACTGCGCGATACCACCTGTCGTACGAATATTATTGGTGCTCGTCGTGTAGGGCGCCTCTCACACAGTTATACGATGTGTACGATGATGACTCATGTATACTGTGTGATGAGGTGTGCTACGTAGACGAGTAGTGTTTTTTTACTGTATCTATTTTTATCTATTGTACATATTGTACATATTGTATATCTGTTGTATATATGTTGTATATATGTTGTATATATTGTATAGAATACATTATTTACTGTCAGTATCATACTGTTTTCGCTGATGTTAACATGTGTGACCCAAACTTTTATTATCCTCAGTATTACAACTGTTTCAATAAACGCTTACTAACGTATCGAACATGGTCTGGAGTTCACTCACCCTCATCGCTTGCTGCAGCAGGATTCATTTCCACGTCTTCAGACGATACGGTTGAATGTTTCATGTGTGGGGTTAGAATAAACCGATGGCAGCCAGATGTCAATCCGTTACAGGAACATCTACGATGGGCACCACATTGCACGTATGCTCAGCTCCTCGCACCACGTCCGCGCAGATGTACTGAAACGGAAGTGGAGAGGACCTTCTGCACTTGTACTAAATCAAAATGTTTTATTCCTAAAGAAAATCATATATCTGAGTAATACATTTGTACATGTTTCTACATGAATTAAATATATTAACATATCGTTTTCTTTTATTTTGTGGGTGAGCAAAAAAACATACAAGTGGGAAAAAACATACAAGTGGGTGCAACCAGGTCACACGGATGTTATTGTGGAACATGAATAGGTCGCACGGATGTCTGGTAATTGTGGAACAGACAAGCGAGGTTTGTGACCTTTGTGGTAATGATTTGTCGCACGGATAGCCTTGTAATTGTGGAACAGGAAAGCGTGGTTTTGTCGCACGGATGGCCTTGTAATAGTGGAACAGGAAATCGGTGTTTGTGACCTATGGTAATATGTATTTAGGTCGCAGTGATGGCCTTGTAGTAGTGGAACAGGAAAGCGGGGTTTGCGACCCGTGGTAATGATATGTATTTAGGTCACAATGATGGCCTTGTAGTAGTGCAACAGGAAAGCGGTGTTTGTGACCCTGGTTTTGTGGTAATGATATGTATTTGGGTCACACATTGCGCTTTTTTTGACCTTGGAAATGTGGAAAACCGGTTTTTGTGGCGGTGTTCCAGAAGTCTCCAATCTTACCTACTGTCACTGAAGACCACCCTATGCCATTCCGCGTCCCAATCCGGTCGCAAGGTATACCACTTCAAACGTTGCTGTCGATGACGAGCCGTCAGTGGATGCACAAGGTGTGGTCGATAGGACTGCAAACCAAAAGCTCTAATTCGATGGTGAACTGTACGAAGGGTTACAGGACGTCCTTCGTTTACAAACCGTTAATCGGCTATTGATATTGTAATAGATAATCGGCCTCTTAATGCCATTAATCGGAAATGGCGGTCCTGGACCACATTTGTCTGTCTTGGCCGTCCACTTCCTCTTCTACGACGTATTTAACCTACTACAGAGGATTGATTACGGTTAAGACGATTAGCAGTTTCTCTGAATGAAAAGCCACATTCACGTAAGCCAATAATGCGACCTCTGTCGAATTCACTCGGTTGTCGATAATCAAAATCAAAAGAATTTGAACTAAAAACAATACCGAAATCGACTGAATCCCTTAAGAAATACATTCGATGATTTCGATTGTTACAGCAAGTAAAACGTCAAATTTTCTATGACTACTGGATTATTTTGAATGAAATTTTAATCAACAACTCCATTTGACTAGTTAAACATTTCTGCCAAGTTTGGCCCAAAAATTCCAACACCTTCTTGGGGTTGCAGTTTTTATGTCAGAGAATTTAAAAATACACCATTAAAAAACCCAAAAAAGATAAGTATTTTATTAAACATTAAAAGTCACTCTAATCACAGTAACACCGAACACACCTTTTTCCACACTCGGCATAGAAGTGATTACGTTAACCCATATGCAACTCATTTGATGTTTTACACATTTACTTATAGTAAACCGTCAACCGACAGCTGTTTACAGAAACTGACAGAAATATTTACATCGATCACAAGGTATCCCAATGTCGTCCTAATACAAAGCCTGCCACCACAGAAAGAAGTTGCAAATGGTACTGATCCACGCAACGCTTCTCTTGCTTGAAAGAATACAATTTATAGAGTTTATATAAATAATAAAAATATAAATTAAATAAAACAAGTTAAATTTGTAAACTTTACATTTGAAATCTTTTTTCCTACAACAGGCAACCCACCACACTTGAATGCAGAGAGAAATTCAGGATATCACAGAAATCTAGGTATGATTGGTATTATTTAACTTTGTGTTGACTGGAATGTTTAGTGTTTAGTTAAAAACAGCACGTTCTATGTTTAGAAAGATCAAAAATAAGGACCGAAGCAGAATTATGTGTATTTATATTACTTACTCTCATACTGATGGTATTGCCTGAAAACTGTTTATAAATGACCAATGGTGCCATCAACAGTTAGTTTATGAACGAAGAACTCACTTATGTTCACCGCAAAGTGAATCTGTGAAAGTAAATCGAGACCCTCGGGAAAAAAGGAAAAGGCCACGTATTTCATTCCCTCCCCAAGGGAGAAGGCGGGCTGCTGGAACTTTCCAAGCTCCTTCAGCCACAATCATGGATTCCCAGCATACACAAATACATTACGTATACACGCATGGTGGGATTAAGGATGGGTCAAGATAGAATCGGAAGGAACGGAGTTAGGGTTCTGAGGGGCAAAATACTACCTAAACATTCGCCTAAGTAACCTCACGTGGTTTGCATCGACTTAGGCGAATGCTGGGGAAGCAACAATGCATCGAACCATAAAATGTCTTTAGAATTATTTATCCATCTCATACAACAAATTGTTTCGTTATTTTACAGTTAAACACCTTTCTTTACCATTCTACAACACAAAGTGTCACCTGACTAAACTTACGTACTTACTTATTCTTAGTAATATTTTCTTATTTGGACGTTGCCTTTGCCTGCAATTTACAATATTCTAGTGCTAGACTAGTGTATTGGTATGCAGAATTGGTTATTACACGAAATGAAGCTACTAGTGACCATTTTAAATTCATATAATGGGTGCAATTGCGTTCGTCACAAATTAGCAATAAACTGAAATATTTTAAAGTAATATAATACTGCCAGCTAAAAATACTACTATTTGTATGATATACCTATCTTTGAAACGTATAAAGGGATGGTTATGAAATTCTAGGACGATGAATGGGACTGTATTATGCATATTTAGAGTAAAGGTCATATTTTTTCTAAGTTAGCGTTTAGCGTACCCCCACCCTCCTCAATTTTTTTAAATGACCTAGATCGAGTAATATATCACAGAAAAGTTTATTTTTCCCCTTTCCAAAAACATTGGTAATGTACCACTTTACTACGAAATGTCTTATAAAATATCATTTTTATTAATCTAGATTAAATTGTACTCTAATAATGATTTGGTCCTGGTAGATTTTTAAAATTAAACAAAAAGCGTCAACTACATCATTAATTGTCTACCAATTATCAAAACTGATACTTCAAATAGATTAGCACAAAGTGTAAAAGTAAATTAAGAATAATGGCACGTTTGTCAGAAAAACAACGAATTCAAATGCCAATGTTAGTTAGATATGGTGATCGGAAACGTACTCGTGACCAAAAAGTCATTTTTTTAACGATTTAAATCCTGAATGTCCTCATAAAAGTTGATCTACGGTAAAAGATCTTCCGAGGTCTGGATATGTTCTATTAGATGTTCAAGCAACCATGAAATATCTACAAGTGAATTGGCAAGAAATCATGGTATTTGTAGAAAGTCTATACAAACTGCTTTCCATAAAAATAAATTCCATCCGTATGAAGTTCAAAACCAGCAAGATTTGGTAGAAGATGGTTTTGATCGACGATTAGAGTTTTGTAAAATCGTTAGACAGAAAATTTGGATGCAAAACAGTTCCTAGATTTTGTTGTATTCAGTGACGAAGCCACATTTTGCTTGAACGGTTCTGTTAACATACATAATTCTCGGTACTGGTCAGATCGTAATCCTCACTGGATGGAGGAAGTTCATACACAGCATCAACGGAAAGTTAATGTGTGGGCGGGTTTGGTAAAAAACCATTTGATTGGTCCTTTTTTTATTGAAGGGTCGGTTACCGGTGCTAAATATGTTGATCTTCTTCAAAATAGAATTAAACCTGAAATAAACCGTTTATTTCCAAATATGAACGTATACTTTCATTAAGTTGGCGCACCTCTACACTATCGAAGAGACGTTAGGCAATACTGAAATACAATTTTTCCTCAGGGATGGATTGGTTAAAGAGGTGTAATAGGATGACCGGCAAGATCAGCCGACTTGACACCACTTGATTTTTTCTCTGGGGTTACTTTAAAGAACGCGTTTAAGTTAACACACCAACTAACGTAAATGATTTAAAGTATCGCATACGTCGCGAAATGCAGGAAATTACTCCATAGGTAGTTCTATTCGTAGCTTCGAAGAGAGACTGTATCATTGTCAAAGAACAAATGACCACCATTTTGAGAAATTTTTGTAATACAAAATTTTGTTCAAAATTACATTTTTATATTTTTGTTAAATGTCGCATAATTTCATAATAAAGTGGCACATTGTCAATGTTTTTGGAAAGAGGAAAAAATAAGCTTTTCTGTGAAATATCCCTCGAACTAGGGTGGCATTTCAAAAAACTCAAGATGGCGGCGGTGCGCTAAACGCTGAAGTTAAAAAAATAAGATATTTAATCTAAAAATGCAAAATACAATTCCATTCATTGTCCTAGAATGTAATGATTATCCCTTTACCCGTTTCAAAGATAACACCTTGGTGCGAGACTTTTTGGCAACCGGATATATACTAGCGAAGTAAGCAAAGGGAAATAAAATTTTGAAGAAATGTATTAAAAACATCTCAGTAAAAATACACTGTATAATTCGTAATAAAACAGTTAATAATTGTATCCATTGCAATAATCAGTATCGCACACCCTACATTTGAGAACTTCCAAAGATTTTTGGCATAGTTTTTGTTTTATAGTTTCTGTCGAATCAAATGAGTTAACTAACTGACATCCGGCTTCAATATTGTAAATTCGTCTGTATGGATCTACAAAGTGTGCAAATTTAGTTAAAACGAATTACGTAATAATACGATTTTACCATATGTTTCAATATAAGAACAAAGAGATTTAAATCCTTGAACTGTTTTTCCACATGTTATAACGTGACGGTTTGCTGCTTGTAGGCAATAGTTACTATCAGCCGCGGTACAAGTATAGCATTTTAGAGGGGTTGCTAAAATTTAATTAGTTAGAAACAGTAAATCTTTCCATATTCTTACCAAATTGTATTGACAATGCGAGACATATGAAGAAATATACGTACTTTGCCATAATTGATTATGTAATGAACACTAAAGGAAAACTAATTTCGATATGCTCTCTATGTAATTTTGATAAGTATGTTAAAGGTTAAAATAATGATTAGCTAATCATCACTTGTTCTGCAGTCCTTAACACATACATTTCTCAAGTTAATAAACAATTTTGGTGTTCGCGTACGTATCAGAAGATAATTATTGTGTTAATATTATTACCCGCTTGGGCAAGAAACAGTATAACAATACAAGTTTTTTTGTAATAATTGGTATACAAAATTATGTCAGTTGTCATTGCATTGACGACTTAAAAGCTAAACAAATCGTATTAATTCGGGTGTAGTAATATACTCAATTCGCGAGGGTTAGCTAGAAAGGGGACGTAGATGAGCTCGCCCAGAGCTTTCCAACCAATGGTCGTATGATACGTCTGTTATATACCGATCTCGTCTATAGAGGGTAATAGACGATGAATGTTGGTAGAGCACCACTCTTTGTGTCGAGACCTTTTATTAGAGTATCAAAGGCATCAAAGAATTCCACTAGCAGTCTTTGTCATTCACTCTGTGAGATGTGTCTAAGGGAGGGTCGGAGTAACACAGATGTGGCTTGTTGAAGGTAGTCGCATCGCATATCTACAATCTATCGCTTCGGGATTATAACCTATCTTGATTATAAGGAGCCGTAGGGAATGAGAGTTCGTGGAAAACCATTCGCTTCGTCGAGACCTTTTATTAAAGTATCACAGCTCCCCTTGCGCTCCGCAGAAAGGTCAAATTCTTGAAAAACTTTGTATCTTCCTCACTCGCAGGGGGTGGTAGTGCAATGCGGCTTGTGGAAAGGTAGCATTACATCTACTACTAATCATTTTGAAATTATGACAGACTTTGCTCATAGGTGGTTGGAGGGGATGCTATATTACAGGCCTTTCGTCGAGGTCTTTCAGTACAGTATACTTCCATTTTGTGAGAAGGTCAAATCCGACAATAAACTAACACCTTTTATACGGAAATAGGGGTTTGGCCGGTGGGCGTTTGGAGTGACAGCTAGATGCTCTGTTGAAAGCTTTCCAACTGGAGGTATTGCATGCTCACGTGGTTTTTTTTAAGGATGCGTATTTATAATAAAAGTCTTCTTGGCTGCGCCTGATTCAATGAATGGTAACTTTTGATTAACAAAAATAACAGAAGTAGTACGCACCACACGATGCGAAAGTAAAGAAAAGTATTTAGTATAGAAGAGAGAAGGGACAGGCTGGAGGAATTGATAAAAAAATAATTAAAACTAGATTTGGAGTTGTTAAAAATAAATAAGAAAATGAAGAAGCTTCGGCATTAGCAATGCATCAAAGACAACAACCGTTATAAAGCATGTGTAATTTTGCTGTTTAGTATTGATGGATAATGTGTACTTAAGAAGTTATCCGTTCAAAAGGGAATATGCGGGGAAGGTGAAATACAAAAGTGAAATTATAACTGTAAAATAATAATAAACAAGGAAGTGATTATTTTAGAATTAGATGTATAGAGAGGTACACATTTACAAAAATCTAGATCTATAAAATATATATATATATATAATGCTATATATATATATATATATATTATTATTATAGTATTGATATATACAGTGTGGTCCACCCAAGATGATCATGTACCTTATCTCGAAACCTGTGCAGTTACAGAAAAAAGTTAAATACAATAGTTAAATGGGAAGTAATGAATATTTTGTGTTTGTAATTTTTGTGCATACATGGTGTTCAGTTTTGTTTGGATTGAAACCAACTTTTTTATTTTAAAGGTAAATACCCTATGTAATATGGCATATTCGTATTCTGTACAAAATTTGAAATATTCATTATTAATATAAGTATATCAACATTCCTTATAGTTTTTGAGTAATTATTGTTTAAATTTTTTAAAAAATTCAGTATTTAAAAAAAACCAACTTACACTGTTGAAGCTGAATTGAATGTGAAATAATTTTACATATCAATCAACGGATAGTTGTATTAATACTTTTTAGTAAATTTATTGCTTAATAATATACAGGGTGTTGTGGATAATTTGCCAAAAATTTAATTTTCAAACATGAATACCTTATTTATTTTAGATAGAACACCCTGTATATTTTATGTTGTTATGGTCCTACATGCGAGTGTCTATCATTTAATGTATGTCATATTTCGAAGATATGTAGTTTTGAAGTTATTGACAATTTTCTAGCATACTTGCCATTAAATGTAATATTGAAGTACTAAAATTCACAGTTAGCTGTATTTATCAAATGCGAATGTAACATTCTTGATGTTGCCACTTGCAGGTGTATATTAATTGTCAGTTTTGTGTAGAACAGGATGGCATACAGTGTAAATAAACCATTGAGTTTATGTGAATGTTGGATCAGAAATAATAAATCTCCACCTTTAGCATTAAGGAAATACCGCAGATTGTATCCTCAAATTCGAGTACCGACTAATAGAATATTATCAATAATTAAAAGAGATCTTCAGAATAGTGTAGTTGTTAATAAGGAAAGAAACTATACGAAATCAGTGCTGAACGACAACAATCAATTGAATGCTCTTCTATACTTCCACGAAATGACGAAAATTCTCAAAGAGATGCTTTTTGTTTTTTTTTAATGGTGTATTTTAAATTATACAACCTACACGTTTCGATTAACACTTGCAGTTATCTTCGTCAGTAGTAATATCTGTTAAAATTGTAAAAGATGTTAAAAACAATTTTGTCGAAGTTGAAAAATGAAAACATAACAATAAGCCTGCTATTAATATTGCAGTTTGAGAAACGTATAAAGCCAACTATAGAATTAAATTTTAGTAAAGAATAACTAGGTCATTAAAAATTAAATATTGTTAAACTGTCTTAAAGATGACAAATCAGAACACTCTCTAACGGCGAAAGCTAACAATGAAAAATATCAGCCAAAACACATTTAACAAGATGTAAGTGTAAAGTTGTGAAAAACTTCAATTTCAAAATGATAAAAGCATTCACAAATATAAACATGACATCAATTAAAATAATCCAGTTAAATCTAACAAAGAGATATCTTTGTCAATAAGTGCAAGTGTTATTAACAGTGAAACGCATAATGCAGAACGTTTTTTGTAATTTTTTAATTTGAATCTTAATTTCAATTACTTATGTTAAATTACAGTGCTGTGGTAATTTAACATATAATTGGTATAGTATTTGCTTCAAGGTCTAGGAAAAACACAGCAAAATCCTAGAAATAGCAAAAGTCAAAAAAATCAAAATTAAGACGTATCATTGTGCCTTTTTTTAATTCCACTTAAACGGAGACTTTCTTCTTCTAGCGTATTAAAATTATTAGGATGTTTATATACTTCAATAACTTCACGTTGTAAAGGAACATAATAGTGAGTTTGTCATGGTTTAGATTATTCAAGGCATGGTCAGCCACCGCAGACTTCTCTGGTTGACCTAATCTACAAAATCTCATATGTTCTTTACATCTTGTACCAAGCTATATTTTGTGGTTCCAATGTTAATTTAATATTTAATTTTTAATGACCTAGTTATTCTTTACCAAAATTTAATTCTATAGTTGGCTTTATATGTTTCTCAACCTGAAATATTAATAGCAGGCTTATGTTTATGTTTTAATTTTTCAACTTTGACAAAATTGTTTTCAACATATTTAACAATTTTAATAGATATTACTACTGACGAAGATAACTGTAAGTGTTATCGAAACGTTTAGATTGTATAATTTAACATACACCATTAAAAAACCCAAAAAAGATAAGTACTTTATTCGCAATTAGTAGTTACGATCCTTATAAATTTATTCCTATGCTACAACTATCAGAAGCAGATTTTGAAAGTAAATTCAGTTTTCCAACACTATGATGGATAAGCAGTTTGAAAGTAATATTTTCAAGAAAATCCTCTCGACTGACGAGGCGATCTCTAATACTGCTGCTATATTCAATAGAAGAAATTCACATTATTGGGCTACAAGCAACGAGCACAGATTAAGATAATTCAACACAAAAGACATCCAAGTTCGTATGTATGGTGTGGGATTATTTGTTATCGTATGATTGGTCCTATATTTTACGACAGAGCACTTAATGGACAAAAATCTTATGATTTATTGGTGAATAAAATACAACCCTTAATCGATGGATTATCAAATCACGTAAGAGAAAATATTGTATACCAGAAGGATAAGTCTCCAGTCGTCTAATACTTAAATAATAATTTTGATACTTGGACAAGGAGAAACGGCACTATACTCTGGCTTTCTCGAAGTCCAGACCTAACACCTCTCGATAATTTTTTGTGGAAGTATGTAAAGGAGCAAGTTGACAAAGACAGATGTGACAACGTAGACGAATTGGTAAGAAGAATACTACAAGTCATCCAAAATACAAATAGGACAAACGCTGTAAGAAACACTATTAGTACACTTCAAACTGTATTATACAACATACATATTAATGGAAAGCAGTTATGTCGAAAATTTGTTATGAACATGGTTTTGTTAGAATATTGTCTTATTTTACTTCACATTTGGTATGTTTCCAGAAGCACCCCTTTCATGCAAAAAATATTTTCTTAGTCGGTACTAGATTTTTAGGATACCCTCTGCGGTACTCCCTTAACGCTAGCGATGGAGATTTATTATTTCTTTACTATTAAATAATGTCAAGTTAATTATTCAATTAATATTAAATGATAATACTTTTTATTTCAATGGCAATTTAATAGTAAGTAAGCTAGAAGATTGTCCATAACTTCGAAACTACAAATTTTCGAAATATGACATATACGAGGAGCACAGGGAAAATTATTTTTTTTGTCAAAGTGTCGCAGAAATTCAGATACTTGGTACAGTCTTCGTGCATAAAACGCCGGCATTTTGTGCGCTGGATCCAGTCTTCCTTTTTATCTTGTTATAGTCTTCTTTAGATCCTACACAAATGTCTGATTCGTCTTAAGAACTAGTTGAGTCGTCATAAAGAACGGCAATTTTATTTTCCGTGTTAGAATCGGAATCGGAGTAGCGGACCTTTTTCTTTATAATTTTCTTAATCCCATTTATTGATTTAGGAGTTGACAAACTTGCCTATTTTTCTACTTTTTTCTTATCTGCAATATTTTTAGCGGTCGTTAGAACAGAAGCAAGTTGTTTTCTACGTTTCCTTACAGTCTCTACTGCACGTGCCACGGGTACTGGAGATACTTGATCCAGCATTTTTTCAGGAGTAATGGTGTCTGGATCAGGGAAATGAGAACAACCTGGCGTTGGCTCTGGAAAACTATCTCTGTGGAGCTTCTTCTGTAAGGTAGGCGTGGTCAGGAATAATGTTCGGATCAGAGGGTACTATACCTGTTGCTTGAAACGACGATACTGCATTTTTTATGGTAGCAGATTTTTCCTATGCAGAAGCAAGTAGTTGTCCAAATTGGAGCCTGGTAATACGCCTCCCAGGATTTGCTCACAGAAACAGATTGCAAGCATCATAATAAAATGCTTTGAAGGACTTAAAAAATCCTCTGTCCAAAGACTGTAAGAATTGGGTACTGTGACATGGCAAACAAAATAAGATTATTTCATTTTCAGCTGCATATTCCAAGATTTGCACATTACTGCAATGAGAAGAATGTCCGTCAAGTAGCACTAACACTTTTCCTTGGGGTTTCCGAGGTTGGAATTGTTCTTCAAGCCATTTAAAAAAATTAATTGTTCACATATGCAGATTTTTCTGGCATGACACCAGAGAACCTGGCGGCATTACAACTTCGAATTCAGGCTTTTTATTCTTGCCTTTAAAAATACAGGTCGGTGGAATGTAGTAGCCCTCAGCGTTGCAACATACAACAACTGAAATAGTTTCCTTTTCGACAGATGAGATTGATGCTATATTTTTTTATCCTTTGGCAGCTATAACATGTTCTAGTGGAATATTTAATTGTAAGCCTGTCTCATCTATATTAATTATCCTGCCAGGCTCATTTATTAAATTATTTTCGATCAATATAAGTTCAAGAGGATCAAAGTAAGAGACAACGTCCTCTTTTATTATTGCCAATGCACTAGATGCCGACATACGTTCAGCTTTGCGTATTGTAAGTCCTTTATTTCTTCTTAGAAAAGAATCAAGTCACGGATATCTAGCCGTACGAGAATCTTTGTTGAACTTTTGAAGTAGTTGCAGTTGTTCCGCTAGACCAAATGCTATAGAACGTACAAAAGCTTTTGATGGCGCAAATCCGTCATTTTGTAGCTTTTTAATATGAGCTACAATTTTAGCTTCGTTGTACTCTCCTATAGTGGACGAGGGCCCTAATGCCTTGGTCCCCCTTTCTTCGACGACGTCGAAAAGTGGCTTCTGGAATATTGAATTCACGACCTGCTTGACGCACACCCATTCCATTCCTGTCCATGGCATTAATTGCAGCAGCTAAATGCTGTTGCGTCCATGTACCTCTAGAAACGTTTCTTTTCTTTGTGTATTATGTTGGCATGCCTGTGAAAAAGATGAGTTTCATTAATTCAGTAATAATGCGAATAGAAAAGTTTCAGTTAAATTAATTATTGATTATTGACATAAGTACAATTTAAATTTTCTAGTAGGTACAGTTTTTAATGATGCGTACTCTCCTGATTTGATGGTGCACCAACACACCTTACTGTATAAGGAGAGATGACGCATGCAACATTCAAAACACTGGTCAGTTGTTTCATGATGAATTTAGGATAGAAAAGCTTAAACATTACAAAATTGTAATAAACAAATCAAATCGTGATCAAAATCCTACTACACTTACCTTTACACCCTCTCCCACTAACTGCAAAAAAAATATTCAAGGATCCCAAAATTAACTGTTAAAACAAACTTATACTATGACCGCGAAAGTTTTCAATGTAATGCGATGGCGTTCCTAACAATGCGTTCCCGTGTTGCCGGATTGATTATATGCTTGACACTACGGGTACAACAGCACTGCGTCATCCAACCTCACGCGCCAACTCTCCTCGATTTAGCCTAATGCGTTGGAAGAACACATGCTTCAACAAAAGTGAATAGAGCGTTATTACTGAGTAATAATAACTGAATCTGATTGTTCTAATACAAGTGCGATAGATACAGAACTAACATACAAAGTAGAAAACACTTTAAATTTAGACTTATTCAAAGAAATCGAAAAACGGCACACAAAGCTTGTATAAATCATTTTACGTTTCAAATTTTAAAAAGACTGATACTAAAGGCAAGGCCAGTATTAAGAGAAGAAAGAACGTTAATTTATATTGATCTGAAAAGAGATTATCAACAAAGAATTAGAAAGGAAAAAATAAGACCATGCAAAGAATTTTGTAATTTAAGCAATGAAGTAAACCCTTTGAACGCTGTATATAAAAATGCAACGAATAAATTGAAACAAAATTTTCGATTAAAATCAATTGGAAAAGAAAATGGGAAGTTTACTAAACCTGAAGAAACGATAAATTATATGATAGATTAGCTTACAGATAAAACTGAAGATGATAATGAATTGTATAGGAATATTAAAAATTATGCGAAAACCGATATTTTGTCGGAAGACGACAAAAATTTTGAAAAATTAGAAATAGAAAATATTATTAAAAATTTTAATCATAAAAAATAACTAGGAAAGAATGGTATCACAAGTGATATGCTACGAATTTTTAAAAAATTTCCTAACTTCACCACAGCACTTTATAATGAATGTCGAATTAATTGAAGGAAGCTGTAATTATAAATACTTTAAAACCTGGTAAAAAAAATTAGATAATGTTTCCAAATATATACCTATAACCTTGCTAAATTTAGAAGAAAAGATATTCGAAAAACTTTTTATTAACCGAATTATGTATTTTGTACATAATAGGTGTTCAATGGGAAGGTGGAAAGGAGAATAGAGTACTTACCCTGCAAGATGGTATTGTGGAACAAGTGGACGAGCTGATATAACTGGGTAGAATGGTACAATGAAGGGCGAGGTTGGACGAAGGGTCAATGCTGGAAGGAAAGTGATTGGAAGTATGTGGACGATAATGAGAAACGAAAGCATGAGTCTAGCTGCGAAACGACCAATCTATAATGGCGTGTTTGTCCCATCAGTACTGTATGGAAGTGAGACATGGGTATATCAAAAAAAGCACGAAAGATAAAATAAGTGCCGTGGGTATGAGATTCCTGAGAAGCGCATATAGTAAAACGAGAAGGGACAAGATAAAGAATGAGTACATAGTGACGGACTGTGGCGAGGAAAAGACGATATAAAAGTAGTACGTTACGTTAGTTTGGTCACATTGAGAGAATTAACAACGCAAGATCAACGAAGCAAATATATGGAGGTGAGGTTAGAGGAAAGGCCGGGTCTGGTAGGCCGCGTAAAACTTGGCTGAATGCAGTAGAATGTATGATAAAGGGAAGAAAGATAAGGAGTTTTAAAAATAAAAGGGTATATCAGAGATAATGTATGAACCTTGCGGAAGCTAGGGAGGTATGCGGAGATAGGAAATGTTGGAGAAAGATTGTGATTGAAAAATTAATCAGAGGCAGGGATTGTTTTTCCTACTCCGCAAGGGAATGGCGTGAAAGTTAAGTTAAAAAATTATTAAACAATAACCTGTTTGGATTTATTCCCCAAAAATGTACATTAGATGCTCTTTTGGTTAAAAATTAAAAGATAAAAATTATTTTGAAGATAATTTGTTAATTCAAAAGGATAATTATAATTGGTTTGGAGCATTCGTTTCTGCCAAGTGGCCTGCAATACTAAAAGAATTGAAAGATATGCTATGCGTTTTCCAGCTGGTTTATATTATTTAACCAAAAATTATAAGTGCTTCAAATGTGTTCACTCTTGACAATTAGGCTAACATTAAAAATAAAGTTATGGATTGGGCAAAAAATAACAAAATTAAACTTATCGAAGAAAAATCTAAAGTGATGTTAATTTCAAGAAAACGGAAAATAAATTCGAGAGTTAACATTTAAGTGTCTTAATCATCAAGTTTGCAACGGGTTAAACATATGTTTGCGAATTCATGTCTTATTAAGATGCACCAGCTAGCTCAAATGTTAAAAGAAATGGTCACTGTTATCAATTACCAAAATTTATACTCAATTTAATTTTCTTATATGTTTGGATTTCTATTGAGTTTGCTTCCTTCCTCATTGATATATTCAATATTTATCTAAGCTTTTAGTATCAAGGGTCTTGAGTAATAAATAAATCAAACGTTATACTTATTTACTTACTGAAATTCGCAGTGCATAAATGTGTTTAGAACATATAAAAATCAAGCCTATAATTTAATCCTCTGTTAGGCGCGCGTAGGTCGAAATGACCTATGCCGACTTCTTTTTGTCACGTTTTAGGAACCTATGGAAATATTGGAATGACTCTTTCTTGCAATAATCTATTTACGTTTTGTTGACAAGGTCGCGCCCTTACCGCTATCGTAGTTTGTTTACAATTGACCACTTAGTGGATCAGGTGCACGGATTAGGTCCGCCAGATCAGAGGCGCCCACTTACGTTGCTATTTTACTTTCAGTACATATTTGTCAACAGTTGCATTGTGACGTGTTTTTCGTAAGTATTGTCGGTGATTTTTATTTATTAACCATTTTTCTGGTAATTGTATATCATAAAGAACAAAGATGGGTAAAAATGTTACAACCTGAATCATCCGCAAGATATTGATGAGCTCAATCGTCCTATTTTTGAAGAAGATGTGGATAAAACAAATGTTAGATCCGAAAAAAATTTCGATGAATCAGCAACGGAGGATAATTTGTAGACTAGGTCAGTTGATTCAGACACAGATCACGAAATTTATGAAGAAGATACTGAGGAAGTTCAAGCAGATGATGATAATGATAACTTTTACAGCGGTAAGTTAGAATTAAAATAACACATTTTTTTTTATTGAAACGAATGTTCTTAGTTCATTTGATGCCACTTTACACAGGTTTTTCAAATTGTTGCGTAAGTTATTTTCTAATTTTATAAAAAATTGAATATTACTAGAAACATTTATGTATACAGGGTGAGTCACCGGTAACCGAACTGTCTCTTACGTGTAAACGGTGCAATTTCAAGAAACAAAAATTATACGAAATGACGTGGGTCAATAGTGCGTACTGAAAGATATTTTGTATTATACAGGGTGTCCTAAAAAGAGAGACATATGAATGTTATGCTTTTTTTATGGCACACCTTATATTTAATTGCATTTTTAAATTCCCCGTTGAAGAGCCTATTTTTTTAAACTAACAATTGGGGTCTAAACTGAACACTAAAAGAGCTACAGGGTGTTGAAAATCGACTTCTTTCACATTTAATTTTTTGGGTCAAGGCTATTTATTTTTGGTCAAAACGGCTTTCACGTAACTATCCTCAATTTTTTTGGGCTATCCAATGTTACTTATTTTAAACCGATAAATTTTTTATTTTTTATCACCCTGTATTGGTCTATAATAAATAGCATTAGATTGCCCATAAAAATAGTTCCCAATATGTGTCTTTTCGAGTATACGAAGCAGGGGGCGATTGTTTCCTATGTCCCAAAAGAAAGTAAGACGTTAGATTTGTTCTCGACCTACCATACCTCAAGTACGACAATATCAAATCACTAACAAAAAAAACCTGAGAATTTTACAACAAAACCAAATCAAGGGTCGATGTTGTAGACAAAATGTGTGTAACGTATAACACCGCCCGGTCCACAAGAAGAGGGCCAGTGGTAATATTTTACCACATACTGTATATGGCTGGAATAAACTCCAGAATTGTTCACTTAGGAAATGCACTAGAATATGGTCCAAAACGAATTTACCTGACATACTAGATCTTGTAAAACCTCTTTTGTAGAGAAGGGAATCTTACCCAGAGCGTACGTCTCCCTGCGAAAGGGAAGTATTGTGGACCATGTTATAAGGAAACAAAAAACAATGCAAAACACAACATGCATGTGAAAAGTGTAATACATTTTTGTATGTGCGGATACACACTAGAAGATTATGCCAAACTTGTTTCCAAAGAATATCAGAAGCAGAAGCAGCCGATCCATAAATTTTATTCTTATTTACTGTTTACATAAACATATATTTTATCTAATATTTCAGAAATGTACTATTTCGATAATTTGTTTATTGTTTTATTTGTGTTTTACTACGGTAAATTGGTTCATATTGATGAAAAATATGAAGTAATACCTAATAAATCAAAAATATTTAGCACAGAATATGGAATCACTCATTATAAAAGCGCATTAAGTATTACAATCGACTTTATAAGAAAAAATGCAAGAAGCGTTAATAAATAATTGAGCAAAATAAATTTAGGTCGAAATGACCAGACGCGACTAACCGGGTTCGCCTAACGTAAGGTTAAAGTAATATTCTTAATAACTACCAAGCAAAACTTTATATAATGAACCAAATATATCTTCGTGCAGGATCGATAATTAAATACATTAAATAGAAATAAAACACGAAGATATTGTTTTTATTATACAGATAAACCATTTCTTGTTATCTCTTTGAAGGTTGATGAATTGATGCGTTTCTATGCTGGTGGGCGGATGCCTCCCTTGGGGTATTTTGTTGCTTTTTCAGTGAAGCGGGCCTCTGGCGCCTCATTTTCTTTTACTCTCCCAATACCTTCTTTGAAGCTTTGTTGTGGAACAACACGTTTCCACTTTTCTTTCCAACAATTTAATGATTTTGTTATTAATTGCTGGATATATTTATAGTTTATAAATATCACTTTAATTTTTTGATTTTAACTACAATTAGCGTAGTGCAACGAACAGGAGGCAAACTGAAAACGGTAACGCTTCTACTTTGAACATCAATCGTTTCGAGTTATTGTTCTTAATGTATTAATTTCTTACACTCTTCACTGTAGTTCATCTCAGTCTACTCATAGTGATAATCCACCTTCTATGTCAAATCAAGAAATTAAAGCTGAAATGGCAAATTCAATCAACAAAGACATTCAACGTATTCTCGAATGGGGAAGTAATAATCTAGTTAAATTTAATGCTAACAAAACTCAGTGTTGCCTTATGTCCGTCAAAAAAGAACGATCATTTCCTGTTCTAAGTACGAATGGCTCAGTTCTTAAGTTTTCAGACCCTATTACTCTGTTGTGTATGACTGTATCCTCAAATCTCTCATGGGTTGACCATCTTCTGTCAGCTACCAAAACAGCTGCTCGTAAAATAAGCTTTTTGTACAGATCTAAGCAGTACTTTATCTCTCGACAACTCTTTCTGCTGTATAAGGCCAAATTCGGAATATAATTCTCACCTTTGGGTTAGTGTTCCACAATACGCTCTCGATATCGTTGATCGTATTCAAAAGAGAGCGATTAGGCTTATAAATGACCCGTCCTTAACTTCTCACATACAGTCCCTTGAGCATAGAAGGATGGTTTCAGTTCAGTTCAACCGGGGCAATCCACATTTTTCTACACGGCTTCTAAACTCTGGAATGATCTCCCTGGTTCCTGTTTTCCTCTCACTTATGATATGAGAAAATTTAAGGTAGCAATTCATAGGCATCTATTGGCAATTCATTATCCCTATATCCATCCTCCTAAGTGTTTCTGAGTGCTTTAGCACGATAGGCCTAATTTAGCCTGTTCAGGTCCACAATCATAAAAAAAAATAGTCTGTTTACTTTTATTGTTCACTATTTAAACACAATCTTAGAATATTTTCGGTACGTACAGAAAACGTGATTTTTAATTATTGCGCAACCTTTAACGCAATTTTAAATTATTGCGCAACCTTCTTTATTATCACCTACTGAACACTATTTGCACTGTGTTTACTTAGCCTCTCATTATTTTAATAAGGAAGGCCTTTTTTACGTCTTCTGTATTATACACTAACGTTATCTCACTTTATTTCCAAACGTAGGGTAACTTGACTATTACATTTTTTGGTTACTATCAACCAACTCTGACCGCTTACTTAAAGCGACTCTCTCTACAAATCATTTATGCGTTTGCAAACTGTCGAGTTTATTTAAAAGCTTTATAATTAAATATGTAAATACTTATTGAAACTAAACTCAAGCTTTTCATCTTAATATTAATTACATTTACCTACAAATAACCAAAACCATTTCTTTATCTAAAAAAATAATAATATAGCTATTTAATGTCATTTAGAGTAGGTAATTTACAATATTTCGGAATATAAACTAAGAAATTTGGGTTACACGTATGAAGTTTTCCTTTGTTTTTGAGTTAGTGATGTACTTTGCTTTTTGACATTTGACATCAGTCATATTGACGTTACCTTAGAAGCAGGTGATACGTGCTTATTTTGTTGCTGTTAGTTGTGAGACAATTTTAAAGTGGAGAGAAGAAACAAATATTTTCGGCATATTTTACTTTTTATTTCCGTGAAGGAAAAAATCTGCTGAGGCTCACAAAGAGATATGTGAAGTTTATCGTGTTGATCGTTCCGGAGACCTTTCTCTCAAAGATGAGCAACGTTCTGGTCGGCCCACTGACGTTGATGATGGTCAAATCAAAGCCAGTATCGTCATATAACTGCTCTAGAGATTGCAGAAAGGTTCAATACATCGCACACAAAAATAGAAAAACATTTAAAACGCCTGGGACTCGTTAAGAAGCTCGATATTTGGGTACCGTATAGATTGAAAGATATTCACTTAGCACAGGGAGTCAACATTTGCGATAGGTACCTTAAGCGCAACGAAGCCGATCCTCTCCTGAAAAGAATCATAACTGACGATGAAAAACGGGTAATATAAAGCAAGGTAATTCGAAAACGATCATGGTGCAAGAAGGATGAATCAGCTCAAACCACACCAACAGCTGAATTGCATACAAAAAAATCATGCTGGCAATCTGGTGGGAGTACAAAGGTGTTTTTTATTTTGAGCTGTTTCCAAGAAAACAGATGATAAATTCAGACGTTTATTGTCAAAATCTAATCAAATTATTGAAGCAATCAAAGAAAAACGGCCAGAATTGGTAAATCAGAAAGGAGTAGTGTTCCGCCACGACAATGGAAGACCTTACACATATTCGGCTACTCGTGGAAAATTATTGGGCTCTTGGTTGGGAAGTGATGCCACATGCCCATATAGAACAGACCTGGCACCATCTGATTACCATTTATTTCGCAGTTTGCAGAATTTTTTGACTGGCAAAGTTTTTACAACTGGCGATAACCTTAAATAACGCGTGGTTCAATTTTTTGCTGATGAAGACCAGAAGTTCTATGAGCTCGGAATCATGAAACTGTAGGAAAGATGGCAAAAAGTCATTGAACAAAATGTAAATTATGTAGTTGATTAAAGATTATTTTTTGTAATGTAGTATTTTAGTCCGTTGCTAAGCAAATAGAAAAGTAAAATATGCCGAAAATATTCGTTTCTTCCCTCTATTTTAAAGTAACGTCAATGTGACTGATGTCAAATATCAAAAAGCAAAGTACATTACTAACACAAGTCATTTAAAAAACAAAGAAAAACTCTTCATCCGTGTAACCCAAATTTCTTAGTTTACATTCCCAAATATTTTAAATTAACTTCTTTAAAACTTGTAACGGGTGATTTAGAAAATTTCAAATTTTGCGCGAAGCTATATAACACTAAATAGCTATATTATTTTTCTTCTACATAAAGAAATTGTTGTTGGTTATTTGTACATAAATGTAATTAATATTAAGATGAAAATCTTGAGCTTAGTTTCAATAAGTATTTACATATTTAGTTATAAAGCTTTCAAATAAACTCGGCCGTTTGCAAAAGCACAAATGGTTTGTAGAGATAGGGAAAGACGCAGTAATAGTCGCTTTAAGTAAGCGGTCAGGGTTGGTTGATAGTAATCAAAGAGGGTAATAGTCAAGTTACCCTAGATTTAGAAATAAAGTGAGATAACATTAGTGTATAATAGGGAAGAAGTAAAAGAGACTTTCTTTATTAAAATAATATGAGGCTAAGTAAATACAGTGCAAATAGTGTCAAGTTGGTGATAATAAAGAAGATTGCACAATAATTTAAAATCGCGTTAAAGGTTACGCAATAATTAAAAATCACGCTTTCTGTACATACCGAAAATATTTCAAGATTGTGTCTAAATAGTGAACGATAAAACTAAATAGAGACCATCAATCTAGTGTAATAAACTAATATATAAAGAAGAATAACTCGAAAGGATTGATGTTCAAAGTAGAAGCGTTACCAATTGCGGTTTTCCTGCCGTTCGTTGCAGCACGCTAATAGTAGTTAAAACCAAACAATTAACGTGATATTTGTGAACTGTCAATATATCCAGCAATTAATAACAAATTCATTAAATTGTTGGAAAGAAAAGTGGAAACGTGTTATACCACAGCAAAGCTCCAAAAAAGGTATTGGGACAATAAAAGAAAATAAGGAGCCGGGAAAATTTTTGCCGGCCTTTGCCCTCAAAATCAGTGCCTACCGGCTTTTTATATACAGTTCAGATAGTAAATAAATGCACGCAAGCATCTAATTCAAATTAAGAACATTTATAGAATCTACCTATTATTACATATAATATATGGATCGTTTATTATAAATATTTTTGTATATTTATAGGTATATTGCAGTTTGCACAATTATTAAACATACGCTAGTAGTACCCCGACACCATGCGCCATCTTGGATTTTGACGTCACAAGACGGCCCACGTGGGGGCCGTATTTTCCACCCCTATTGTAACTTTTCGGCGGCCTTTTTCAAACCCTTTTCGTCCCTAATTATTTTCGCTTTTTTACTCGCGCACGTGTAGGACGCATTTTGGGGTCGGGGCATGATCTGGGTTTGGACTTGGGGTTGGTCTTGGAGCTTGGAGCTAGTCTTGGGCTTGGGCTTGGTCTTGGGGTTGGTCTTGGACCTGGAGTTGGTCTTTGGGCTAGGGTTGGTGACAACTATTTTTGGAAATCATCTTGTAGATCATTTTGTTTCTGGGTCTAGCGCTCTGATTGAAAAGGATGTTATTTAGTCTATTTAAACGAGGTTGTTGGTAGAGTATCTGTTAGTATCGTTTAGCGATTCAAAATGGAAGGTCAGTTTAAGCACCCCTTTTTGGAGGTAGTTGCGGGTCTGTCGGGTTATGGGAAATCTTATTTTATTGTAGATTTTCTGGAATATATCGAAGCTGCCTGCGATACAGCTTTTGAAAAAAATAACTGGTTTTACAGTGAGTGGCAGACTTTATTCAAAGATCTCTCTGTGGAATTTTAAAAGGGTTTACCTGATATGGAACAGTTTGACGGAGAAAAGCCTGTCTTAGTAATAATTGACGATCTAATCCGCGAAACTAACTGCTCTGTGGTTGATAGTTTTACAAAGATCGAAATCTAAGTGTATTTTTCTTAACGCAGAACATATCTCATCAAGGACGTGGACAGCGGGATATTTCTCTCAACGCACATTACATAATTTTGTTTAAGAACCCACGTGACAGATCACAGATACAGCATTTAGCAAGACAGATTTCGCCGGACAACGCGAAATTTTTAGAAGCAGCGTACCAGGATGCTACTTCAAGCCCGCACGGATATTTATTGATCGATTTAAAACAATACACCGGATGTGCTACGTTATAGAACAAACATATTCGGGCCTCAAGGTATCTGTCACGTACATATAGCAAAAAAATAGTTTAAGCCTCACAGTCATAAAGGTTACATCATATATGATGGCTGACGTTTTAAGCGAGAACGCTGATGTCCTGCGTGCGTTAGCCAGATTAACTAAAAGTCAACGTGACGCTTTATTGAAATGTTTGGATAGTAAGCAGGTAGATTGTATTTGCTAGTGTGCACATATCATTTTAAAAGGTCGTGTACCTCTGTCAGCTGATCTGAAGCAGTGACTCTCTCAACATAAGGACACCTTAAGACGCTTGGCACAGAGAGGCGAATCTATAAAAAAGAAGAAACAGTTTCTTGTACAGAAAGGTGGTGCATCTTTACCACTCCTGTTAGGACCATTACTCGGCGGAATCATGGGTAATCTGTTTCAATAACCATGGACTACAATCTCAAGAAGATGATTATTCCACCGATGGACTTTATACAACGCTTACAGGCACCAGATGTTGCACAAAACATTTTAACGCAGCTGGGTATCGGTATGGATAAAGTTTTAAAAAAGCAAAATGACTGACCATGACAAGTGGCAGCAGTACAACCAAGTTCTTCAAAGGTATCTACACTTTTCCAATCAGTTACGTCAACCCACCACCATAACCATCGGCGGTGACGCTGTTGCTGATGATATTAGAGATTTACCGCCTGACCGTCTGACAGACGACGAGATAGTATCAACGCTTCCGCCTTCATATAAGAGAAAAGGCGAGGCTTTGTTACGTATACTGAATACGAGCAGCGATGTTTTTTGGGATAAAAGAGGTACTGCCACAATAAAAGGCGACATCATACCACATTCCAACATTATCGAGACGTTAAGGTATCTAAAAACTACAAACACGCGGGGTTGGCGTGAGTTTTCGACGTACATTAAACCACGAGGGTTTATCGGAAATACGCAAAGGCATGATGTTTCTGTATCACCCAGCGTTGAACGGATCCTCACAACAACTATAGGTGAGAATTACGATGTTGATAGTGAAACGCAGGAAACACCGAGAAGAATCTCTCAAAGAAAAAGAAGAAGAGGAATTTCACTAGATTGGCATTCATGGCGGACGTAACATGGATGCTGTATACTATCATGCCTCTCACCCAGTAGGGTTCGCTGGTATAACACTTTTAACTAATGCTGTAAAAGATAAAAAAAGTATGGTGAAGTGAAAAATTGGCTGGAGGCACAGGAAGCTTATACGGTACATAAATCAGTCAGAAAAAAGTTTCCACGAAATAAATATATTGTGAGTAACCTTTACGAGTTGTGGCATTGTGGCAAGCGGATCTTTGTGATATGCGAACTTTAAGTAAACACAGTAGTGTATACAACTACATACTAACGGTAATTGATATATTTAGCAAGAGGGCATGGGCGAAAGCACTTAAAACGAAGACAGCTTCATCTGTAATTGAAGCATTCGCGGATATTTTTAACGATTGCGACAATACTCCGACAAATCTATAGAAGGATAAAAGCAAAGGGTTTGTGGCAAGAAACAAAATATCAATTTCTATATGACAAATAACCCTGATGTAAAAGCATCTGTAGTTGAAAGATTTAATAAAACATTGAAAACAAAGATGTGGCGTTATTTCACCTACAAAAATTCCTACAGGTATATTGATGTACTCGAAAGAGTTGTGACTGCTTACAACAATAGCCTTCATTCAAGTTTAAAGATGGCCTCTGCGGCTGTAAACGATAAAAACATTTTGGAAGTGTGGAATAACCTGTACGCAAAAGGTTTAGGTCCAGTACGTCATCCTAAATATAAAGTCGGTGAGCATGTCAGAATCGCCAGAACTAAGTACACTTTTGAGAAGGGATATAAACCGAATTGGAGCGAGGAAGTTTTTGCAATTAGTGCGGTGATAAAAAGAAGACCACCAGTTTGTCGAGTAATCGATCTTAATAACGATCCTGTTGAGGGTACTTTTTACGAAGAATAATTGCAGGTTGTTACGCTTCATAAAGATACTCTATTCAAAGCCGACAGGATTCTAGCAGAGAAGGTCCGTGGGCGATATAAACAAAACCTGGTCAAGTGGCGTGGATACAGTGACAAATTTAATAGCTGGGTGTTAGCTTCTCAGTTGAGAGATATATAAAAATGAAGTTCTATCTTACCTTATTGAGTAATAGCTCTATGTCGTATTTTCCAGGTAATATGACACCAAGTTTTATTACGCAGCTGCCAAAGCGGATAAGATTAACGGGGTCGTGTGTTGTAGGGATATCGGAAATTCAGTACCCATGTTCTTTTGCCGCTGTAAGTGCAACAGACAATTTAATTTATTATAGAACAGAGCCACCTAGTGAGAACGTGTTAGAAACGATATCAAAAAAGGCCGCAGAATATTTTCAACGCGACAACGAGAAGATCATTTATATTGAAGATGACTGGTACGTGATACGTTTCACTTCGGGAAATTATGCCAACATAGAAGAAATTACCAACGAGCTAAATAACCATGTACTAATAAGTAAATTACTAACAATCGAATATCATAATCTAACTAAGCACGTCACTACGAAATTAAAAACTCAGCTCTCGCTATTCGGTTTCTCACAACATCTAGCCTTACAATTGGGTTATCGTCCGTATCAGAACATAGCTATGGAATCAATACCCCATCACCCCGCTAGTATATGGATAGGATTACCAACTCAGATGTTTGTTTATTGCGACATCGTTGAACCGCAAATTGTGGGTGATGTTTTATCTCCGCTTATGCGTATAATAAATATTACTTCAGGAAACTATGCTTACGGGAGTCATAAAGACGTTGTTTTTTCGCCTGCACACTACATACCGGTGATGACACGGGAATTTAAAAACATCGAGATTAATATAAAAACAGATACGGGTGCAGCAATGCCATGTGAGTTTGGAACGTCGTGTCTGAAGCTACACTTTAAGAAAGTACAATAATGGTTTGCCCTTATAAGTAATATTACATGAATCAGGACGGTAACGGTATCGGCTCTAACTACAGAGGTGCGCCATATCAACGTGGTCATGGAATAGGTAGCTGGTTAGGTGGTATATTTAGAAGTATAATACTGTTATTTAAGTCTGGCGCAAAGGCTATTGGAAAAGAAGCTCTTAGAACGGGTGCTAATATTCTTGGTGACGTCATAGAGGTTCGACCTATTATGGATTCGTTTCAAGACGAGGCAGGTAGAAACCTTAAGCGTAAAGCCGACGAGAAAATCGATAAAATGATGGAGGATTCGGGTTATAAAAGAGTACGGCTCTCCGATAATAACTAGTCTCTACCGAGAGCTGTTGCTAAGAAGAAGCCTACTTACGACGATATATTTTCAAGGCAATGGCATTTCTACATGCCCAATCGTGTGAATGCGTCAAGTCCGAATTGGATTTGTTCGTTTTACCGTCGACGCAGACAAGCATCGAGTGGTGAATGAATATTTTACAAGCCCTTATCAGGTCTGAGTGATGACGCCCCAATAGAATTTGTAGTCCCCGGAAATGGAAACGATTATGTAGATTTAAGTCAGACCATGTTGTACATCACAGCTAAAGCTCTAAAGCGAGATGATACAGCGCTTACAGACGCTGATGATTTAGCACCGGTAAACAATTGGATGCGTTCGCTTTTCTCACACGTGGAGGTTTACTTAAATCAGAAGATGGTATCACAACCAAACACCTACGCCTACCGTTCATATATCGAAACGCTGCTAATCATGGAAAGGAGGCCAAGAGTTCACATCCAGGTTGTACCTTATGGCACAATAATACAGCTGGGAAACGCAAATAACGCTTTTTCAAAACGTCAAGCTTTTGCGGCTACCGGGAAATCTGTTTCCATCTCTATCTGTAGAGATGAATGGTCACGCGCACTCGGACTTGTTTAATCAAGAAAAGTTTCTCATAAGTGGTATTGAGTTAAAGGCTAAATTTGTACGATCAAGGGATACCTTTAGCCTAATGGCGACGCTCGCTTAAAATTACAAGACGCGAATTATAGACCCTAGTTTGCTGGTGAGACGGTTGCGAATCAACCCCACCATTCTAATAGCGCACGCTAAAGCTTTAGAAACAACTTCCGCAAAATACTCTGTTACAAGGACCGACGTAAAGGTGTTAACTATACATGCAGGCATACAGCGAAAATTACTGGATAATGTTTTCCTGGGCCAGTTACCTAAACGATGCATCGTAGGCTTTATATCAAATAAAGCCTTCAACGGTGATTACCCCTCAAAGCCGTTCAATTTTCATCACTGCAATATTAACTACATATCGTTATATATTGACGGACAACAAATTCCATCGAAGGCCTTACAACCAGACTTTACAGCTAATGGTTTATATGTAAGAGCGTACCACACCTTATTCTCCGGTACGGGTATTCATTTTTTGAATGAAGGTAACGATATATCGAGAAGTGATTACTCCAACAGCTACTGTTTAATGGCCTTTGACCTAACACCTGACTTGTCTGCAAACGGTAGTACGCACTAGAATTTAGTTAGAAACGGCGCCCTTCGGCTGGAAGTCGGGTTTGAAGAAGCGCTCACCGTAACCGTTAACTGTTTGGTGTATGCAGAATTCGATAACGTGATCAATATCGATAAACATCGGAACGTCGTTTTGGATTTTAGCTGTTAAAAGTGGTAGATCTAACCTGCAAACTTCAGTGTACAGCAGCAGCCGAAAGAAGATGGTCGTTTACCGTTGATGCTGATAAAACCACCTCGAGGTTACTTTACATCAGGATCCATGTCACGACAGATAAAGTTTATGGAGGATAATTATCATGGGGTGAAATGGTGGTCAGGTCATGTACACTACAACTATTTCCGTGAGGAGTTGATGAGAGTGTTGCGCCCATTTAACAAAATTCACCTTAAGGGAAGTGAAAAACAACAGTTTTTAAGGTTTCTTAACAAACCAATAGTAAACCTGGAGGAGACTGGTTGCCTGTCGATTAAACTGTTGAAAAAGGAAGCAAAAGCATATAGCTGTTTAAACCATAACATCACTGGGCTTATGCGTGCACTGGAAAACACCTTACTACCGCAAGACTGGACGCATACCAATTCCAAAGATGTATGCGGTACAAGTGTTGAAATGTTTGAAATCGATCTCCAGCCACAAGAAGAATGTGTTTTGGCTTGTGTGTGCTTCTAATCAACTACCGAGACACGCAATTATTGTAAACACGGATACTACAGGTAAACCAGGCCAGCATTGGACCGCTATCTACATTAATGATAATGGTAACGAAGAGTATTATGATTCCTTTGGACGAGCACCGCAATGGTATCATTTGCGTTTCCTAGAGAAGAATTCTAGATGGTTCATTACAATAAAACAATACTGCAGGATTACCATTCGGATGTGTGTGGACTTTATACGGTAATGTCACTGTATTTCAGTTTACATAGTTGATCAATGATTGATTTTGTAAAAAACTTTTTAGTACATGTTCAATTGTAAATGACGAGATAATTAAATTATTGTTTAACGCCTGTTACCCCACCATTCTATTCTGATATATAAAGATATTTTTTAGTACCTTACTTATTTAATTAAGAGTTGCGTAATATCAAATGAGCCTATTGTTTATTTTTTAATCTAGTATGTGTGTTTTTAAAAATCGTGTTATAAAATTTATGATTTAGTGTTTTTTAAAAGAAATTATGTTAGCCATTCGATACTGGTAATCAGTTTTTTAGACTATTAAATTTAACAGGATTATATAATTACACAGTAATTAGCTAAAAGTAAACATGACCAGTGGTTTCTTACTACATATTGTAGTGGAATTTAAACATGTAATTATTACTTTCCAAACATTTAATGAGGTTTTTTTTATAAAAACGATTTGCTTGTGTATGTACAGCATTTTGTTGAAACCGATTTGAAAAAAATTACTTTTACTGGCAGAGAACCAGTTATATATCAACTATGCATAAGTAAAAACGTAGAAAGTGAGTTAGTTTGATTAGACGAGTAACACAAAGCAGTGACTATCAGTCATAAACCAATTCTCCAAAACATTATTTCTGTACAGGGCTGGTAAGTGTGCTTTTAACCTTTTATTTATCTTATTTACTTGTACAGATTTTTAATTACAGTTATAAAACACATATAAGCTATAGGTAACAACCAGTGTTATTAAAAAATATATTAAGGTGTACAATATACAAACAATTTAACGATCGGATGGATATCATGCACACGCACACGCACACGAACACGCATATACACACGCACACACACGCGCGCACACACGCACGCGCACACGCCCACGGCCGCGCACAGGCCCACGGCCACGCACACGCACACGCCCAACCCCACGCCGACTCCGACGCCCACAATTGTGCCCACGCTTACTCTCTCTCCCACTCGCACTTGCACTCTCACTCGCACTCACTCTCACACTCGCACTCACTCTCACACTCGCACTCGCACTCGCACTCACACTCGAACTTGCACTCGCACTGCACTGCACTGCACTCGCACTCGCACTCGCACTCGCACTCGCACTCGCACTCGCACTCGCACTCGCACTCGCACTCGCGCTGGCACTCGCACTCGCACCCACACGCACACGGACACGCACAGGCGCGCGCTCGTGCACGCGCTCACACGTGCGCAGCCGCGCACACGACCGCACGCGCACACGCGCACTTGCGCACACGCGCACACGCACACCCACACGCACACGCACACGTACACGCACACGTACACGCACACACACAGGCACACGCACTGGCATACACACGCACACGCACATGCACACGCACACGCACACGCACACACACACGCACACGCACACGCACACGCACACGCACACGCGCACGCACACGCACACGCACTCACGCTTACGAACACGCACACGCGTACGCACATGCACACGTTCAGGCACACGCACACGCACACGCACACGCACACGCACTCACACACGCACTCACACGCTTACGAACACGCACACCCGTACGCACATGCACACGTACAGGCACACGCGTACGCACACGCACACTCACAAGCACACGCGCATGCTCGCACTCGCGCACAAGTACACGCACACGCCCACACACACGCGCGCGTTCCCGCAGACTCGAACACGCTCTCGCGCACACGCGCTCACGCGCATCAGCGCACACGCTTCCACGTGCACATGCGCACATGCGCACACGTGCGCCCGCTCTGAGAGTGCCGAGAGGTGACATCATCGGAAAAACAGGCTCTAGCCTGTCTGAGTCACCTTATCAGCGCACAAAGAAACGCCAGCATTACAACGTTAGCTGCAATAAAAATAGGTAAGAACCTTTTCTGTTTGTGTTAATAAATAAAGCGTTTTTGTGTTTGGTTTTCTCGAAACTTTACATTTGATTATCACAGTTAAACGAAGACAATCGTTTAATTCTGATAAAAATGTTATTTGTTATATGTTAGATTTAAGAAGATTATTGTAGATTTAGGTTTGATTTTATAAATATTTGTATACAGCATATTGATGAATTTTCGTTCAGAATTAGAATTTAATTAAAGGAGTATAACGTTCACTTTACTTTTATTGCTAAAGATTATTAGTATCACAAGCTTACACAATTATTGAGTATTTAAATGCAGAAAGAAATCAACTCAATAGGAATCCAGGTAAACAAATAAGTCGAAATGAAAGTAATTTTGGGCAATGGTAACAGAAATCGTTTCTTTATATTAACTTGAGTTAGCCGTTGCAACCAATTAAGAAAAGAGTAGTAAACATAAACCTTAAAATTCATTTATGCAAACCGAAATTAATCAGCGAGCAAAATAAAAATTAGCTAGTAAATGATATCTTTATAAATTGAATCGATTCAGTTTTTAAAAAAACATAATAAAAAATAATCATCTCAGGTATTAAATTTTCTTCAATAATGTTGATAATATAAGAAGATTTAAAAAAACTCAAATCTTATTCTTTGGAGCGGGTTAAACAAACAAAAGTAGTGTCTACGGGTGCTATGCCGGTTGCATCGTCGTTGTCTGATTAGCGCAGTACTAAGGCTAAAGAGAGAAAAATGGACCCACTTTAAAATGCGGTCACACAATACTACCATGGATAAACAAAGGGAGAGCAACCCTGACTTAGATTCCTACAAGAGCCTCTTACCGGACATTCAATATTTATAATTGAGAAAATCAATGGGTTGAGCGATGACAATGTTTGTGTTTCTTCTGCTGACAATTCAAGGTTATCTACATCCATGTCAAGTAATAGCGTTTCGGCCAGTTCTAACAACTCCATTCCAACAACATCTAGACTTGATAGCAGGTTCTTTGCCTCGGCCGAACAACCAGACTCTATTCCATTCGACAGACCTTCAGGAGAAACTCAACACGAACAAAGCGAATGCAGTTTGGTTCGTTCTTCTCACACTGGGTACTTACCACAATATGTAAATAAGAAAATGTGTGTACATGGAGTAAAAGACTTTTTGTTTATACGCTCAATTACATTTGTAATTATTATTGCTAGTTATAACTCTATAAAATAAAACCCCCTGTTTTTTCTACAATAATGTTTCGTTTGTAAATAAAGAGATTCAATTTAGTGACTTAATAATTACACTGCACTCTGCTCAAAAGATTAGGTGTACTTTGACAATTGCATATTTAAATTCCCCATGTACTTTGAACTTCAATTTCTGAGTTCAAATAAAATAATTACAATAACACTAAGCTAATTACTACAGTTTGTACATATTTTTTAATCCAGCAAAAGAATTAACTCCTTAAACAGTGTCAAAATGAGCGTGGCATAATTTTACAGTAGGATTTTACTGACGCAATTGTACAAGAAGTCCTTAAAACATAAATCGTACAAAAAAACTATACAGGTGTCCTCTTTTATTTGATATTATCTTTTACCTGCATCTTGCCTATAGAATAATCCATGCACATCTAGAATAGATTAAAAAAATTAATTGTGTCCAACTTACCTGTAAATATCATTATTCTTTCTCCCACGCATATGGTGTTACGGAAGTTTGTGTATTTAAGGACACAGTAGTTTCTCATCATGGTACATAGTTTCATAAAAGTTTCATTTGTCATTCTGTACAAGTTTTGAAATTTTTCATATTCTTCCAGCTGTTTTGCCATTATAAAGTGCCTTGACCTGGATGCATTCGAAACCCTTTACGGATGTACCCACCAACGCCGATGTCTTTACCTTTTGCTAATTTTGTCAGGTTGCGATGACGCACCCTGTATATAGGATGGTATAATGACGTATATTACGTGTTTTGAGCACGAGTGTATTGAGTTTGAATGAAAAAAAAAATTTTTTTTTGTGTGTATATAATGTGTGTGGGTGTATGATACGCCACTGGAATTTTAGGAAATATATTATTTAGTATGTAGAGACGTGTATTTGAATGTTATAAAGACTTTAGTGTTGAAAGAAATAAATTCTGATGAATGTACATGTGAAGAGAAATTTGTCCATGGAACGATAATGCTTTCCACTGGATTGCTTCTGTTTTGCTGATAAAGAAAGGAATGTTGTTGGAGGATAAGATGGATAATCTTGATTAGAAAATGTGAAGAATAAGTGTAGAATGTTTTAGAAAATATGTAGAGAAAGATTGGGTATGTTTAAGTGATAATTTCAGAGAGTTTTGTAATGTTGTGCAATTGTGTTGAGAATAAATGTGTGTATATGGAATTTGAGACATTAGACTGTACTGATTTTTGCAAATGTTGCGGAAGGAGATCGAGCGCAGATTGGAGATAACGGTTAAAAGTTGCGTAATGGTCCAGAGGGGCCATTGAATGAAGGTAATGACGAAAGATGATTTCGTCGTGAAGTAATTGTAAAATTTGTAAGTGAAAACAAATATGGCGATGTATTGTAATTACATGCGTGCTTGTGTAGAGGGAAGCAGTTGTTGGACGTATGTAGTTTTGAATGAATATTATTGGAGAATATAACGCGGAAGGAAGACATGTTTAAAGATGGATGACTGAAGTTATAAATAGGGAAGTCAGAGTTGGTTGTTGGTGAGTTTGAGTTAGTTGAAGTTAGAGGTAGGAAGTTAAGCTTTCGGTTTTGGTGAAGGTTGGCGGAAGGCGCGTGCGAGGTAGTGTGGGGGATAGACTGTGACGAAGTCGGCGTATGTTTGTGAAATTTTAATGAGGCAGTAATTGTTTAATTAACTGCGTTACCCGAACCGGGGATAAATTGAAAAGACATTCATAAACAATACCATAATTAAATTTGACGTTGAAGATAACAATTAGTTTGTTTATTTTCAAGAAAATAATAAAAGTGCGAAAGCAGATTTAAATAAAGTTAACAGTTGTTACGTAATAGTAGTATCAAGTTTAGCGGCGCGCTTGTAACGAGATTCAGCTACAAGTATTTGTGGGACCACCTGTTAAGTGAACGAAGGGTTCATTGTATATTATAAACCAATGTTCAAGTAACGTATATGACATTGAGAAGTTTATTTGTGTAAAGGACTAAATTGTTTTAAAAGTTGTTAAGAAATTTTGAAGAAGCAACCATATGTTTATCGTTATTATATGTGTTTGGGTAGTAATAACCTCGCTAGTGAACCAATAGCGAGTGCATAAAAAGGATTAAGTTATGTTGAGCCTTGTGTAATGTGCTTCAGGCAATTTTTAAGGAATTACCAATGGACTACATATAATTAATTTACGGAAGAAAGAAAAGCTAAGGATTTATGGACAAATTTTTAAGTAAGAGTTAGAATTAAGATTATGAAAAACTCATTTAAGCACGTTTATCTTTTGTTAGTTTATTTGTGTATTGTTGGTTAAGTATTAATTTAGTTCCGAAAGATAATCGTTCTTGAGTAATATTGTATCGTATTGTTTTTTTTTGTTAGTAGTAAGGATTTTTGCAGTAAGGCAAATTGGTATTTTTGGTGGTTTAAGATTTCCACCAAGCGAGTGTAATATATGTAAATATTTGTGTTTGATTATTTTATGCAGGACAATATATATTTATCGTTAAATGTTTTATTCTGTTGTTTATTTAACCAGGTGGTTTACAAAATTGTTATATCAGTTTCATTAGAGCAATGCAATATTAATAGATCAGCGGTTAGTTTAAAAACGTCATTGAGTATAATAAAAGTTTGAGTTTTGAAACCGTAAATGTTTACGAATGTCAAACATTATAAGAAGTAAAGTAAATTTAAAAGATAGCGTTCATTGAATGAATTTGAGTGATAAATTTTATTTAGAAGTTTTCAAAATTAATTATCGAATATTGAATGACAAGATATTTTATTCATTAATAAATAGGAACTTAACGTTATATGTGTATACGAGGGATACGCAGAAAATATTCAGTTACCGTATTATAACTTTTGTTTTGGATATTTTAGTTTACGAGGTGTGTTCAAAAGTTGTTAATGACATGGGTAGTACGAAATTTATTTGAGTTGAATTGTTTTGGACGAGTGTTTGTTTTATAACCTTCGTATATGAGTTTACCGAGTAAGCACAATCCTACTTTCCACAATCAAGTAGGGTTAATTAACATCCAGCTTAAGACAATTATTTTAGCGAAGTGTCGATTGTGTAGGCGCCAAGAGACATATTTTCCCGAATTGAGCTATTTGAGTATAAGTGTAAGGTGTTTGAGCTTATTGATCATCCATTTTACTTATTATTTCGACCACGCCCATCTCCCTGTTAGCTGGCTTGGCAACCCGCTTACATTAGTAAGCCTACACGACGCCTAGTGCGGTTTGGACGTGTAACATAATTATTTGGCAGCCCAACGTGGGGCCTTGAAATTGAATGTGACTTAATTTTGTTGTTTGATGAAATATTGTAGTAGAATTTTGGATTCTGAAGTTTAAATCACTGATTGTTGACGAATTATCGATTGGACTCGTTGAGATTAGTGAATGTTGAGTCGTATAGCAATTTTTTTTTTGTGAGGAGACAATTACTGGTTAAGCATTTACATTTGTGACTTTGAGTTTATGGTGTGTTAAGTGAATTCCTTTGTTTGGAAAGATATTTTGGTGGTATTAACGAGTTGTGTAGGATATTTTGAAGTATTTTGGGAAACTTTTATTTGTTAAGATGGGATATAAGATCCATATTGATTGTTTGACGTTGAATGAGATTAAGTATGAGATAGCGATTAGGGAGGCGATGCTTCCTTAGGCATTACGGCCTTACGGAAAGCACTTAGGAATATTTATAGTGAAGAAGCTGCGGGTAGGGCGAGTACGCGACCCCCGTACCCATTTGAATTTGATACTGATAGGTTAGCTATTAATGAGACTAAGGTAGAAATTGAGAAATTAATTGATGAATTACATAGTAACGTGACTACGAAAATTATAGCGACTATCGAGACAAAATTTAAGTATATTTTTAATAGAATTAATAATGTTGTGGCAAAAACTGATGTAGAAAATAAAGAGAAAGAGGATTTTATTACGAGTATGGCAATTTTAGTTTCGAATTATGAAATTTTGGATAGGCAAGTAGTAGTTAGGACTCCCGCTAATGTAGGGATAAGTACTGATGACGTGATGGCTTCACCATCAACCAATTTTAAGACTGAATTACCAATAGTTGACCCTTTAGTAAACGTAGCACCTATTATGACTGTAGCGAAGAGTGTTCCGTATGCAAGTGGAACATCTCTTTTCAGGTGACATTAAGTATTTGTCGTTAAATGCATTTTGGAGAGAATTAGTGAGTTACAAGTATCCCGTAACGTTAAAGATGAGCAACTGTTTGCAGAATGTTTAGATTTGTTTACCGGTACAGCACTTATTTATGTCAGGTCAATTAGGAAAGAGGTTAAGACATGGAGTGAATTGGTGGAATCTTTGCGTTTGCAGTTCCAGCCAAGTGATTACGATGAGAGATTAATGGAGGAAATTAAGCGACGCACACAGGCGTCTGACGAACCTATGGGTATTTATGTGGCGATTATGCGCACATTATTTTCGCGACTTAATGAAGGATTATCTGAGGATAGACAATTAAGAATTTTATGTAAAATATCGCTCCTATTTATCAGACTCAATTAGGACTTACCCAAATTAGTACTATTAGTGATTTAATTAAGTATGGGAGATTGATTGAAGAACGTATACAGGCAATGGACAGTTACGTACCCCGAGTAGGAGAAAGTCGGATTTAGAGACCGATTTAGCATATGTACGTGAAGTAGAGAGTGTGAGTGAATCACGTAATGTTGTGAAGGGTGACAAAGTTAAGGTATCTGAGAGAGTGGAAGTGAAACCGTCTGGGTTTAGAAAGACTATGAATGTGGCGAAACCTTTATTGTGTTGGAATTGCAAGCAAGGCAATCATAAGGCAGTTCAATGTCAGGTACCGAAAAGAATATGTATTGTTATCGATGTGGTAGGGCAGATTTTACCGTCAGGACATGTCCTAAATGTTCACGATTTTCACGTAATCAGGGGAAATGGGGAATAGAGGCAATAGACAGTCGCATATTGTCTTCCGAAATTTTTGTAGAGTCGGCTATATTTTATAATAGTTCTCGAAATAAGGCAGAGATAACGTTTTCGAAAAATAAAGTTTTAATGGAGTATATGTTTGATAATCAGGGTTCAGATGAGAGACCGTTTATTTATGTTAATGTTTATAGTCAGTCTATGTTAGCACTTTTGGATAGTGGTTCTTCTAGAACAATTTTGGGAATAAAGGGGTGGAATAGTTTAGAAAGGTTAGGAGTTAGGTGTAGAAGTAAGCGTGTGACTACGTGTGTTGTGGCGAATGGCCAGAAAGTGTTATCTGTAGGCACTGTGACGATTCCGATTGAAATTAGAGGGAAAATTGTTATAATGGACGTGATTATTGTACCCGATATAAGACATCAGATGATTTTAGGATGGGATTTTTGGAAAAAGGCAGGTATTGTACCTGATTTTCGTAGAGGCGAATGGCAGTTTGAAAGTTTAAGTGAAATTGAGATTTTAGAGACTAGGGATTTGGTAATATATTCACGTTTAGATTTGACTACCGATCAATTGAATTTATTAGATAATTTAGTTGAGGATTATTTTGTGAGAACTAAGGAGAAAGAGTTAGGTTGCGCAAATTTAGTAGAGCACCGAATTAGGACCAATAGTGAGCCTATTAAGCAGAGGTATTATCGTGTATCACCATTTATGCAGAGACATATTGATGATGAGTTAGAGAAAATGTTGAAGCTTGGAGTGGTTGAGAAATCAAGTAGTGCATGGGCTAGTCCCATTGTTATGGTCAAAAAGAAGGACGGGAAATATAGGTTTTGTGTAGATTATCGCAAGTTGAATAAGGTTACGGAGAAGGATGCTTATCCTATCCCTTACGTTTCGTCAATTTTAGATCGTCTTCGTGACGCGAAGTTTATTTCGTCTTTAGATATTAAGTCTGCGTATTGGCAACTGCCAATGGCGGAGGATTCGAAAGAGTTTACGGCTTTTACGGTACCCAATAGGGGTCTTTATCAGTTTAAGAGAATGCCTTTTGGCTTAGTTAATGCACCGGCATCGTGGCAACGATTAATTGACAGCGTTATCGGTTCGGAATTAGGACCTTACGTATTTATTTACCTTTACAATACTGTTATTTGTACGTCGACATTTGAGAAACATATTGAAGTGTTAATGGAGTATTTAAGCGTTTTGTACGAGCAGGTCTAACATTGAGCAAGGACAAGTGTTGCTTTTGTCGTGACGAATTGCGTTATTTGGGTTATGTGGTAAATTCTACCGGTTTATCAGTTGATCCCGAGAAGGTTGAAGCGATTTTGAAGATTCCGGTCCCGACTACGGCGTCGGAAATTAGAAGAATTATCGGTATGGCATCGTGGTATCGGCGTTTTATCGCGCAGTTTTCGTCTATTATCGCACCTCTTACGAAATTATTGAAGAAAATGTACGTTTTGAGTGGACGGAAGAATGTAGTGAAGCATTAGATATTATTAAGAATTGTTTGGTGACAGCACCTATTTTGACGTGTCCAGATTTTAGTTTACCGTTTTCGATTCAAACTGATGCATCGGATTATGGAATCGGCTCAGTTTTGACTCAGACTATCGATGGAGTGGAGAAAGTTATATGTTATAATAGTAGATCATTGACGCGTAGCGACCGGAAGTTTTCGACTACGGAGAAGGAGTGTTTGGCGGTGTTATGGTCGATAGAGAAGCTAAGACCATACATCGAAGGAGTTAAGTTTAGCGTTATTACGGACCATGCATCTTTAGTATGGTTACATAATTTGAAGGATGCAACAGGACGTTTGGCTCGATGGGCTGTTAGGCTCCAGCAATATGATTTTGAAGTTATACATAGGAAGGGTAGAGATCATGTAGTACCCGATGCCTTATCGCGATCAGTTCCCGTTATTGAGGAAACGTCTAGTGAAGATAATACCGACAGTGACATTACCGGCGAAGACCATAATGAAGAAGAAGATATTGTAGAAGATAAATGGATTGAAAGAATGAAGAGATGTATTGAGAATCGACCGATAGCGTATCCAAAATGGAGAGTTCAAGATGGGAAGTTATATAAGCATGTAACGTGTAGTTATCCGAATTTACGTGAAGACGCGGAAAGTTGGCGTGAAGTTATTCCGAAGGCGAAGCGTGGTGAAATGTTGAGAAAGTATCATGACGAACCTACTGCAGGGCATGCAGGAATACTTAAGACATATGAGCGTATCTCGAAATTATATTACTGGCCTAAGTTAAAGAATGACGTGAAACGTTATGTGAATAAGTGTGAAGTGTGTATAGCACATAAACCCGAACAGCGATTACCGGCAGGGTTGATGACTCAGCATCCTGTTATCGATAAACCGTGGCAAATGATTTCGACGGATATTGTGGGACCTCTTCCTAGGTCTAAAAGTGGTTATAGTTATGTTCTAGTAGTATCAGATTATTTTACGAAGTTTGTGTTATTTTTCCCGTTACGTACGGCTACGGCCGCGGGTGTTGTGAAAAATATCGAAGAAAATGTGTTTTTATTATTTGGTGTACCGTTGTATGTGTTATGTGATAACGGATCACAATTTAGAAGTGCAGTTTTTAGAAATATGGTGGCATCGTATAATGCCAAGATCATTTTTAATGCAAATTATCACCCTCAGGCGAACCCAACAGAAAGGGTTAATAGAGTAATGAAGACTATGTTAGCATCGTATATTGAAGACAATCAGAGAAATTGGGACAAGTATTTAGCGAAGGTGGCTTGTGCAATTAGGACAGCTACTCATGAAGTTACTGGAATGACGCCGTGTTTTGCGAATTTTGGTAGAGAAATGAATCTCGACGGAACGAGACATGGAGAACCCGTAGTGGGTAATACTTTGAATGACGTCGCGTTTGCGAATAGAGAACCGTTAATTGCTAGAGGCAATGTTTTTCAAGAAGTATATGATGACATTAAGAGAAGATTGAATGCAGCGTATATTAGAAGTAAGAAGAATTACGATTTACGAAGAAGATTAGCTACTTTTCAAGTAGGAGATACTGTGTGGCGGAAGAATTATGTTTTATCGGACGCATCGCGTTATTTTGCCGCGAAATTAGCACCTAAATTTATTGGACCGTTTTATATAAAGAAAAAGTTTCGTATCAGACGTATGAGTTATCGGACGCCTGGCGACTCTAGAGGCATATGGCATGCCAAAGATTTAAAGTTTAGACCGTCAGACGATTAAGTTAGTTAAGATTTTAGTGTGTATATATAGTAGGTTAGGCTATTGAATTAATAGATCGAATTTTTGTTTGTTTGTTTTACCGTCAGATGGACATTGGTAGGTTGGTCGGAAAAACTATCGGGCGTGTAGAATTGACTATTTCTATTTTCTTTTGTATCAGAATTTGTCTGTTTTGTTTGTGTCCTTGGGGCACACTTGGCTGTGTAGGGACGGCCCGAGAATTTTCCTACAGCAGAGGCCAACTGCTTGTCGTAAGAGGCGACTAATCAAAGGGGTGTGTCGAGGTAGGGTGAGACCTTGGTCTTGACGGGGGAGTTGAGTCCCATGTTGAAGGTTTTGATATTTTGGTTTTAGACCACTTTACGGTATAGCCGTCGTATTTAGTTGGGTTGTGGCTTCACGAGCGGACCTCGTTGAAGTGTTCTAGTTTTTGACTTTGTGTAGGTCTCTTAGGACCAGTATTTTTGAGTTTTTCTGGAAGAAAATCTCCTTGTGGAGGAGGTGTCAGGTTGCGATGACGCACCCTGTATATAGGATGGTATAATGACGTATATTACGTGTTTTGAGCACGAGTGTATTGAGTTTGAATGAAAAAAATTTTTTTGTGTATATAATGTGTGTGGGTGTATGATACGCCACTGGAATTTTAGGAAATATATTATTTAGTATGTAGAGACGTGTATTTGAATGTTATAAAGACTTTAGTGTTGAAAGAAATAAATTCTGATGAATGTACATGTGAAGAGAAATTTGTCCATGGAACGATAATGCTTTCCACTGGATTGCTTCTGTTTTGCTGATAAAGAAAGGAATGTTGTTGGAGGATAAGATGGATAATCTTGATTAGAAAATGTGAAGAATAAATGTAGAATGTTTTAGAAAATATGTAGAGAAAGATTGGGTATGTTTAAGTGATAATTTCAGAGAGTTTTGTAATGTTGTGCAATTGTGTTGAGAATAAATGTGTGTATATGGAATTTGAGACATTAGACTGTACTGGTTTTTGCAAATGTCGCGGAAGGAGATCGAGCGCAGATTGGAGATAACGGTTAAAAGTTGCGTAATGGTCCAGAGGGGCTATTGAATGAATGTAATGACGAAAGATGATTTCTTCGTGAAGTAATTGTAAAATTTGTAAGTGAAAACAAATATGGCGATGTATTGTAATTACATGCGTGCTTGTGTAGAGGGAAGCAGTTGTTGGACGTATGTAGTTTTGAATGAATATTATTGGAGAATATAACGCGGAAGGAAGACATGTTTAAAGATGGATGACTGAAGTTATAAATAGGGAAGTCAGAGTTGGTTGTTGGGGAGTTTGAGTTAGTTGAAGTTAGGAGGAAGTTAAGCTTTCGGTTTTGGTGAAGGTTGGCGGAAGGCGCGTGCGAGGTAGTGTGGGGATAGACTGTGACGAAGTCGGCGTATGTTTGTGAAATTTTAATGAGGCAGTAATTGTTTAATTAACTGCGTTACCCGAACCGGGGATAAATTGAAAAAGACATTCATAAACAATACCATAATTAAATTTGACGTTGAAGATAACAATTAGTTTGTTTATTTTCAAGAAAATAATAAAAGTGCGAAAGCAGATTTAAATAAAGTTAACAGTTGTTACGTAATAGTAGTATCAAGTTTAGCGGCGCGCTTGTAACGAGATTTAGTTAAAACTATTTGTGGGACCACCTGTTAAGTGAACGAAGGGTTCATTGTATATTATAAACCAATGTTCAAGTAACGTATATGACATTGAGAAGTTTATTTGTGTAAAGGACTAAATTGTTTTAAAAGTTGTTAAGAAATTTTGAAGAAGCAACCATATGTTTATCGTTATTATATGTGTTTGTGTAGTAATAACCTCGCTAGTGAACCAATAGCGAGTGCATAAAAAGGATTAAGTTATGTTGAGCCTTGTGTAATGTGCTTCAGGCGATTTTAAGGAATTACCAATGGACTACATATAATTAATTTACGGAAGAAAGAAGAAAGAAAAGCTAAGGATTTATGGACAAATTTTTAAGTAAGAGTTAGAATTAAGATTATGAAAAACTCATTTAAGCACGTTTATCTTTTGTTAGTTTATTTGTGTATTGTTGGTTAAGTATTAATTTAGTTCCGAAAGATAATCGTTCTTGAGTAATATTGTATCGTATTGTTTTTTTTGTTAGTAGTAAGGATTTTTGCAGTAAGGCAAATTGGTATTTTTGGTGGTTTAAGATTTCCACCAAGCGAGTGTAATATATGTAAATATTTGTGTTTGATTATTTTATGCAGGACAATATATATTTATCGTTAAATGTTTTATTCTGTTGTTTATTTAACCAGGTGGTTTACAAAATTGTCATATCAGTTTCATTAGAGCAATGCAATATTAATAGATCAGCGGTTAGTTTAAAAACGTCATTGAGTATAATAAAAGTTTGAGTTTTGAAACCGTAAATGTTTACGAATGTCAAACATTATAAGAAGTAAAGTAAATTTAAAAGATAGCGTTCATTGAATGAATTTGAGTGATAAATTTTATTTAGAAGTTTTCAAAATTAATTATCGAATATTGAATGACAAGATATTTTATTCATTAATAAATAGGAACTTAACGTTATATGTGTATACGAGGGATACGCAGAAAATATTCAGTTACCGTATTATAACTTTTGTTTTGGATATTTTAGTTTACGAGGTGTGTTCAAAAAGTTGTTAATGACATGGGTAGTACGAAATTTATTTGAGTTGAATTGTTTTGGACGAGTGTTTGTTTTATAACCTTCGTATATGAGTTTACCGAGTAAGCACAATCCTACTTTCCACAATCAAGTAGGGTTAATTAACATCCAGCTTAAGACAATTATTTTAGCGAAGTGTCGATTGTGGTGGCGCCTAGAGACATATTTTCCCGAATTGAGCTATTTGAGTATAAGTGTAAGGTGTTTGAGCTTATTGATCATCCATTTTACTTATTATTTCGACCACGCCCATCTCCCTGTTAGCTGGCTTGGCAACCCGCTTACATTAGTAAGCCTACACGACGCCTAGTGCGGTTTGGACGTGTAACAATTTTTCTTCTTCTAACCGCTGAGAGCAATAACACTTTATCTTCTCTTCACGACGTCTTGCCCTCAACTAAAGAAAACACTTGTTTTGTTTTTGCGACTAACTCAGTGTGTAACTTCTTGCCACCACAGGCTTACTGCTCGCACGATACGAGTAGCAAGAAAAATTCACGTGGCACCGTGCTAGTCGGTGTACGCTTCCTAAGACGTTATTTATTGATGCTGAAAGTGGTTTCGCGTCTTAAAATATGCTAAAGCGTTTTAAATTGAAAAAAACAGTCTCTTTCATGTGTTATGTTTTAAATATCAATAAAAAGCTACCTTTCAATCGAAAAACAGTCTTTTTGTGTATGTGACGTGCATAATTAGTTTTTTAAAATGTTTACGTTTTAAATATTAATAAAAAATACCACTAAATTGAAAAATAGTATTTGCGCATGTGATTTTGAATAGAAGTAGTGTACAAAATGTTCATGAGTGCTTTAATATATAAAGGTGCTCCATTTAATAAAGCTTCAATTTGATTATTTTCATACACGTTTGCAGTAGTAGTAGTAGTATTAACCGCTTGATAACCCCATTTTTTTGTTAACGTTAACCGATTTTTCATGTATATAGTGTTAAAGTGTGAGTATTCATTCATTCATTCATTATCTAGTAACAGTAGTCACGATGGCTTCAACTAACAAAAAATCCAACCTATCATTCAAAAAGAAATGTAATATATTACATGGTATCTTGGTGCCATGTACGAGCCGGCAGCAGCAGCTACCGATACTTTCAATTGAAAATGTTCCAATCATCTCTATCAGAGGTGGAGATGTTGAGAATGACTTATCTCGCTATATTGAAAAGTAAGTATACGTTACTTAATTTAGTTCCCATTTTACTGATTACTCCATTACTATTTTGCAGCACCACGCCTGAAACGACTGAAACTCCAATACTACTACAATATTTGACGCTAATCGGAGCACCTGAGGAGGAAGCTGGAACACATCAGATCGAGTATCTTCCCAGTACCTTGGAACAGTTTAAAAAGTGATAAGTGGTTGCGTCTCGTGTGGAGAGTTTACGTGTCGAATTAGCAGAAGCCACAAGTAACTTAGAGAGAATAAGACGGGATATAAGAAATGCAGAAAACGTGTTTCAGACACTAGACAATTTAGATGTGCACTACAATACATCCACATATTGACTAAAACATTTATTATTATCCCTATTCTCTATATTTGCTTTAAACCCACTTATTACTTGACAGCGTTCGCAAATTCTACGTCAACGCACACGCACACGCACATACAAACGCACACGCACACACGCGCACGCACGCACGCACGCGCGCACGCACGCACGCACGCGCGCACGCACGCACGCACGCACGCACGCACATACACACACACACACGGACACACACGGACACACGCACACGCAAACGCACACGCACACGCACACGCACAATCACTCGCACACGCACACGCACACGCACACACAAACGCACACGCACACACGCACGCACGCACGCACGCGCGCACGCACGCACGCACGCACGCACGCATGCACGCACACACACACACACACACACACACACACACACACACACACACACACACACACACACACACACACACACACACACACACACACACACACACACACACACACACGACACACACACGGACACGGACACGACACGGACACGGACACGGACACGGACACGGACACGGACACGGACACGGACACGGACACGGACACGGACACGGACACGGACACGGACACGGACACGGACACGACACGGACACGGACACGGACACGGACACGGACACGGACACGGACACGGACACGGACACGGACCACGGACGCGGACGCGGACGCGGACGCGGACGCGGACACGGACGCGGACACGGACACGGACACGGACACGGACACGGACACGAACACGAACACGGACACGGTCACGGAGACGGACACGGACACGGACACGGGCACGTACACGGACACGGACACGGACACGGACACGGACACGGACACGGACACGGACACGGACACGGACACGGACACGGACACGGACACACACGGACACACACGGACACACACACTTGAAGAATTTGAAACGCTTTAGCATGTTTTCTTTGAATGTTCAAATTTAATGCGGCTTTTACATTGAATAAAATTGTTTTTTTTAAATAAAGTACGAATAAAGCATTAAAGATGGAGTTGGATTTTGCACAATTAGGTTCAATCACATCTTGATTATCACTGAAAGTAAAGTAACCTATATCCTTTCATTTGGAAGTAAGATTTCCTATAAAAGTTTGCACTTGTTTTGATTCAATGACTTAGACTTTTAAACATGTGTACGTATACTCTGTTCAAATTTCAAACCATTTTTCTCAGTAAGCAGACTGATATTGTGTGTATGTGTTTTATTGTATCTCATAACTCTTTTTTTAGTTATCCTAATGGAGGTAAAGTAAAATCTAAACCTATTTTAATATAAAACAAGTAAATAAATATTGTTGCACTCATACGAAATTGAACAAGAAGACTATAAATCTTAGTGCCACTGAACTTAATCTAAACCTTAGGTGACGAAAGTTATGAGTAATTTAATATACATGAGATAACGTAAATGCAGCTTTGTTCTAGAACTACATCAGTTTGCGATACATTATTAAACAGTTTTCATTTAAAAAATAATGTAAATCGTTTTTTATACTAACGTGAAAGTCGCAACTTGTGTAACGGTATAAAGTTTTGGCATTCATGGGCGAGATATTAATAAAGCTTTTCTTTGTATTTCACCTTTCATGCTCTAAATGAACCTAAGTATGTCGAGCAATTGTTTGGTTTTCGATAACATTCCATAAAAATAATTTTAACTATGAACCACTGGGTAAAGTTCACGCAAAAAGGTTAAATGAATTTATACATAAAAAACAATCCAGATAAAAATTTTATTTCAAACTAATATGATGATAATGACCTTGACATATCTATTTTTAAATTGTATCCTTGAAAACCATCAACCCTGAAAAATTATTATTCGCCCTATGAATTGATTCTATTTTTAGATTTCTAAGGATTGCAATATGATGACCTTGACATCTATTTTAGATTTTTTCACCTAGAAAAACTCCAAAATTTCCCACCAAAAGTTTGAACTGGCTCCAAGAGCTCCAAACATTCTCTCTCCCTCTCACACTTATGCTTTACATGGAAATTCTGTGTGATCTCCATATACAGAGCATTAGGGCGAGTGACCTTGAACTGAGCCAAAACCTACAACATATCACTAATTATATATATATATATATATATATATATATATATATATATATATATATTATATATATATGATCGTAAGTGATGAAAAGCCAACACTGAAATATGAGCTCGTGACTAAAAAATACGCTGTCGCGGACCAGTTCAAGTGGGGTCTCGTAATTAGCAAGGACAGGGACGGCAACCGTGGGTCCCCTTTTGCTGGAAGTTCACTTCATCTCTTCAGGCTACCAGAAGATCTGAGAAACCTCTTCCTTTTCTTTCTACTCTTCTCAGGGCCAGCGCCATCAACAGCGTATACGGGTGCTGCATGTCCGGAATGGCCTAGCTGGGATCGGCTGAGCGCTACCCGTCTCCTAATACCGCAACCGTGAACTGTACTTCAGAGACGCTAGCAGGGCATGGCTAGGGAACGTCGTAAAGCTGCTTGAACTACGAGGAAGGTAACCTCTGAAAAAACCCCTAATCTTAAGGTCGTTTGGCAGTTTTAAGTGCTGACAGGATTGCGCGATGGGATACCTGAACGTGGCCAGGGAGAAGCTTGGTCCTTATCGTTGAAACGGTCTCTCCACAGTATTAAGTCTCCTCCGTAGGTCAACTGTCCACTAATCCGTGGGAGCTTCGTTGGTCCCTACTCGTGGGAACGTTAACATGAATCGAAAAAACTCACACAAGGGAGCGCCAACACTTCAAGTATGGAATTATCGGAGGGTCTACTTTTAAAACCAGCCGAAAATAGGAGCCCATTGACTCAGGTTTTGACCCAGTTCTTGGCTCTGAAGAGAAAGGACGGGATTAATTTTGATAATATTAGTTCATTTTATGTTCAAAAATGTTTCTTTGGACTGTAGGGAGCCTTAAAAATGACGAAAAAGATAAGAGAAGGTATTTTAATTGAAACAACTACGAATAAACAATCGAGAAGGATCTTAGGTACAACGAAACTGGGAGACTTTGAAGTGTTTGCAGACAAAACAATGAACGTATCTAAAGTTGTTGTTTTGTCACGATTAATGAAATTGTTCAATAGGGGATATTTGAGAGGAACTCAGAGGTCAAAAAGTAACTGACGTAAGAAGAATAACAGCCAGATGGAATGGGGAACTCGTAGATACCCCGAACCATATATTAAGGTTAACACCCCAATATTACCGAAAACTATTAAGGTTATTCGCTTGTATGTTCTACCACCGATGAGATGTTTTCGATGCAATAAGGTTGGACACACGTCTTCAAGGTATGCATTGCCAGAGGATCTTTGCATATGTGGCAAGCCATCGCATGTTGATGTTCCATGCGAGGAAGCTATCATTTGCGTTAATTATAGTGGGGTTCATTCTGATCGAGACTCAAACTGCCCGATCTATAAGCAAGAAGCTACCATCCAGGAAATTAAGATAAAGGAAAATATTACCTATCTGGAAGAAAAGAAGAAAGTTGTAACATCTATCACTACGTGGGAGTTACATACGTAAAGGCAGCAACGTCAAGTGCTACTTTGCCATCTAAAGTTGAAGTCCCAGCCCTAGCCAAACAGATTTCACCTCCTTTAATTGGGGCAATCACACATACAAAAAATACACATACAAATATCACCTGATGATAATCAACCAAGCTCATTTGTACCACCACCTGCTCAATACCTAAACCCCCAAAACGAAGAAAAACGGAAACGCAATACTGAGAAGAAAGAGTCCGTTTCTGAGGAAGACAACGTGGGTAGTATAGCTACCCCACTTCTAGACCACTTCACAGTGTTGTAACGTCTCGAAAAGTGAGGTTAAATTACCCCACTTCAGGGTCATGTGTATATAAATGTATATATTAGCATTCTGACCTCCGTTAGTGGAAGTAGGGCTGTCACGAACGTTATGTTGGCCATGCGGCGTTGCCATGTCTCAAGGTCACCATTGCAGTTTATCAACCTTTTTCAAGGTCACACGGTTTCAAGGATACTCAAAGTTAATTGACCTCTGCCTCAAGGGCGTGCGGCGTTGCCAGTTCATCGACCTTTTAAGGTCACGAGCGTTGTTTGTGTTCACAAAGATAATAGGAGGATTCTCTTCAAGGTCATGCACGCATTACCTATGTCAAGGTCAAATGGTCTATCGTACTCGTTGCCGGCGTATATTCTTCATGGTCATTGAAGCTTTCAAAGGGGCCACCGTACACGTTACCGGCATCAAAGCATATTGTTCAAGGTCAAGCTCTAATACACATTCGCTGCATGGTGTTCAAAGTCAAGGTTGTCCACGTTGTCTTCGAGGTCAAGGTAACACCCTTTTTTAAGGTCTCAATTCTTGAGTGGGTCATGCGTTCATTGGCGGGAAATTTCAAGGGTATGTGGCAGGAAATGCTCAAGGTCACGCAATTAGTTCATTAACCTCCGAATTAGGTCCCTCAAATTGCATGACTGGGCTCTACGTATGCTACAGTGATCAAGGTCACCAAGCAATTCTTGAGCCAGCCGAGGTGTTAATTCGTTTATTACAATTCTCAAGGTCGGGGGTATTAAATATACTTTTTAAGTTCATTGTAGGTGAGTGGGATTCTTGGATGTTCTCTAAGGTCACGAGCGTTTGAAGTTAACAATTGGTATATAGGGGACACTCTTCAAGGTAACGAGAGTATCGGATAATGCCGGAGCTATCTGTTCGGGGAAACAGCTACCTGTCTAATGTAAACAGCTATCTGTTTCGGACAATTCTTGGCTAAGCCAAGTGGTTAATTTTGTTATTACAATTTCTCACAACGTTGCCTGCAGGGGTATCGTATTACAGGTTATTGTCTATACTGGTAGATATAAGTTCATTAACATTTTCAAGCTCAACGGTTTCAAGGTCACGCCCCAGAAAAGTTGATTGGCCTCTGTGCAGCCAAGTGGTTCAGGTCAAAAATAAGCTCATGGCTTTGCGTAGGACAATTCACAACCTCTATTTTCAAGGAGAAAGGTGATTCAAAGTTCTTGTATTGGCCAAATTGTAATAAAAAGGTTATCCTTTCAGTATGTGGATTCATAATACTACTGTCGTAAACCACCAGGAAGAGGTAGTTTTCCTAAAACCGGATACGGTTCCCAAATGCAGATAACCGTTTCCCAAATACAGATAGCGGTTTCGCATCACAGGTAGCCGTTTTCCCACCATTTCAAGGTAACACCTTTAACATTGTTCAAGTAATTCTTGGCTGAGTCAGGGTCGTAATTTCTAGAAATAAATTGTGTGGCTATCAAATAGATTGTCAGTGGCTAAAATGTATTGGTATCAATTTTCAAAGTCATAAATCCTAAAAATCAACCTACAGGGGTATCCCAATACATGACCAGTAAAGGTATATAGCAGGATTCTCTTCAAGGTCACGTATACTATTGGGTTCACTTACTTGTTCTCAAGGGCATTGCGTACACACATTGCCTGTATATATTCTTCACGGTCACTTGTAGTGATCCACTTATTAATTTACTAAGGAGAATCCGCAGGTACATTAGGTCAAGGTCACGTACACGTTCCCTGCATATTCTTTCAGGTCACATATCTGAGAAATCAATTTTCAAGGACAAATTCGATCCATTGTTCAAGCAATTCTGGTCAGGTCAGTGTCATAATTCCTAAAAATCACTTACATGGGGTATTAAAATAGGCTTTTCAAGGTGCGGGGATTCTACTTTTCAGGGTCAGGTCACCAAACTGGTTGAAGCCATGTGTCGGGAAATATTCAAGTCAGATTTAGCAGCATTCCTAATCAATGACCTTACGTGGCTGTCAAGCTGAGTCAAGTTTATGTGTTAACTTGCAGGTTATATCCCAATCTTACCCAACCTTATCCGATTGAAAATTTTTAAGATCACCAAGCAATTTTCTCGAGTCAAGATAAAGATAGACCTAGCAGTTGCAGTATATGCCAACCTAAATTTCCTATGATAGTGCGAGAAGCACCAGAGTCCAAAATACCCTGTAAAGTATTGCCCAAGATATTGACATTCAGATATGGTCGTTCATCATTACGAACACTAGCAAAAATGTAAGCTAAACTAGGTTCCAAAATTTGTAAAGTTTTCTTTGAAGGTGGAACCATAAAGTATTTATTCTGTTCGATCTTTTACCTAAGGCTATTAGTTGTGAAAGCGTAGACACATCAGTTAAATCTAAAGCATTCTGGTAAAGAGGTGTTAGGTTACGCCGTACATAATATAATTGTTTATGGTCAGGAAGTGGAATAGAAATTCGTTCAAAAAGACTCTGCATGGCAGCTACATAAGCACTTATGGTTTCCGAAGAACCCATAGTTCTAGACTTAATCTCATCCAGTAACCTTTCATCGTAATCCAAAAGTAGAAATTCGGTTTTAATTGAAGTGACCACATCTTTCCAGGAAGATAAGTTGTGTTTACAAGCACGATGCAGTAATAAAGCTTTTCTCTTTAATAGTTCAGGGATAACCGAGAATAAAAATTGGTGAGTTAAACCGCGAGAAGGACTTAACTTTTGAACACGTGTCAGAAAGTCAAATAAATAAGAAGTACTGTCACCAGAGAAAAAAGAACCAATTTAGTTATGGAAAAGTGACTTAAGGAAGGAGTAAAAGAAAGAGGAGAGTTACCCTGAGACACATCAACATCGTCATCTGAAGATATAAACGTGGTGCTACGTCCATTGGTTCGAGTTCGCCATGAGCCGTAGAATTCGCAGAAAATCCAGCTATTGGTGAAGAAACTGAATCAGAAAGTGTAATACGTTTACCCTTTTTCATTTTTTGTTCCAGGTCCGTTTTAAAAATTGATTTTTCCGCGAAATTTCGGTTTAAGAAGTAGTGATCATTAATTCACATCGCCTTTGTGCATGCAGTAGTAACGTACTCAGACGAAGAGAAGCAGCCAAAGTATAGTCACCAGAAAACGAGTCGATGCCGGTATGTAATTTCCGAATAGCATCTTTTAAAGAAAATTCATCTTTCGCGAACAGAATCGGATATGAAGTAATGGTAAGAGATTTATTTGTAACAAGTAATCTCGCGCTACGCACTGATTTGTGTGAAGACTCGACATTAACGTTACAGTCTAAACCCCTCGATAACAATTCGTACATCAATTCATCCTTCATCAGACGATTTACATCAAAACGAAGTGTGACAACCATCTTTGTAAGAGAAGAGGGAGAAAAAAAAAGAATTCAGAAGTAAAGCAAAGTAATAGATCCAATATTATAACACGTTGGTGTGTGGGTGCCAAATTTTACATTAAGCTAAAGAAAAAAAAATTAAGTTAAACAAAAAGAACCAAAATTGTTTCGGTCAAGCTAAAATTTTATCGTATTCCAAAACTTGACCTGAAAATTGGTCGCCAAAATTATATTAAGGTAAGGAGAAATGTTCAAGTGAATCAAAGGAGCAAAATTGTTTAAGTGAAGGCAAAGCGTTATCGCACTCCAAAACTCAGCCCTTAACGTCGGTGGCCAAAATTTATGCCACGTGTCTAACCAACACGCTGTACAAAATAACAGAAATGAATGTGCTCGGCCAAAATTCAATCGAACGGTCGGAAGACCGCAGAGCACTCGGATTGCATGGTTTTTGGAGGTATCGATAATATAGTTTGAGTGAGAATTTGGTTAGAGAGGAAAGAATCGAAATGGACGCCACAAGCTTTAAAGAGAAAAAAGGAAAAGAAAAAGGTTCTTATTTCTTGGAATAAACAATACCCCTTCCGGCCGATGCTAGATCTTACGTAGCTTTGCCAGAAAAGGCCACTTTAATAAACTTATTAAATCAGTTACTTATAAGAAAGAAATAATTAAGTAATTCAGCTAGCCTTTCGTTTAACAAAACTGAATACAAACCCCTATTTGGTTAAGTTACATAAATACAATTGGAAAAGCTTGTTCAGTCTCAACTTTATTTAAAAAAAAAACAAAGAAAATAGTAATAAATCAATTTAAAATTAGAAACAGAAATTGGTCCGAACAATCTTATCCATATTCGAATAAAGAAAAGAATATTATATATTTGAGCTAAGATAAATAGCACGAAAATCTCGCGCCAACAGATTAACGGATTCAGTATTACATCTTGTACACATAAAAAGTTACATATGGTGCAAACATAAATGTTGCAACACTGCTACTGGGCACGACCAAATAACTAGTAGTACAAAAGTAATTATTCGAAATTGTAGGTTATACATGAGCTCGCTAAGGGCGTGACACATACAAATAGTATTAACAAAAATTATTCAAAATGTTGATTGTTAAGTGTGCGTTAAGATCTTAAAGAATGATTTAATTAACATATAGCAGATCAAAATATCACCGAACTTATACTACAGGTAAATATGTTTAACTAATACTTGTTGATATATTTAATATAAATATATTTAATTTACTTGTAGGGAATCGTGACCTGCTGAAGGCAATTTAGATAGAAGTCTTATTCAGAGGTAAAATGGTTGCCAACTACTTGTTAACCGAACTAAGATAGATGTACTTCTTTTCGTTGTAGAAATCAATGTATTTATACATGAAAAAAAGGAAAGAGCTGACCTGTGTTTGCGAATGCTTATGCGTTTTTCAAAGCAGTCAAGTAACGAGCAAGCAATCCGAGTATGTGAGCTACAGATCGCAGGTTATCAGCAACACAATCCAAGTAATAAGCCAACGATACACAAAACGGATACTCTTGTTACATCAACCTGAAAGAGAAGTTCTAATTATAACGAAGCAAACAAGATCTAGTACGGCTTATCAAAATGTGTAGGTGTAGTGAAATATTTCTGTTACATCCGCCTTAAATGGCGATGATATCACTTTTATACAACAAAGCGATAATATGTAGTGAAAATTTTCCATAGATTTGATGCTTAGCAGCTAGTAAATAGAAACAAGAAAATGTCCTAGAGATTTTCCACCCATTTACAGCAAGGGAGATTTTGAAAAGACAGCCAACGCCTCAAGAAACAACTTTACAACTTCATTTGTTATCTCAACAGATGTTTGTTTTCAGAATAAGGCATGATAAGTAAGATGCAGTTTTGTAATGGCATCACCATCTAGTGGTGATTTAGCGAAGCGGCAGGTACATATAAAATGTAAGAATGTTGAAAATAGCCAGAACCTACGTTCATCTCAGAGATGGCGCTACAGGTATTAATTGAAGTTAAATTTTGTAAAAACGAGTAAACTTTTAAATACATAAGTAGATACGAGAGAGAAATAATTTCCGTAAAATGTGGAATCGTACGTCATAAAAGAAAATCATATGTGAAGTAGCAATTAGCTACAGTACAGGAATAATTTTATGTCATTTAATCCATTATACTCGTTAGTAAGATCGTAAATACAGAAACTTTAAATCATTTGGTGCAAAAAATAGAAACTAGTAAGCTTAAAGCATATTACTAAGTATTTAAGTCACAGGTACTTATTTAAGATAGCTTTTTGAAACAGTAATCAGATAAAATGATGCAATCGATCTTATATCAGTTTTTGCACAATACAATTTGTTAAAGTAATAAATAGATGTCTGACATTTGCATCAAAGTGAAACTTATAATTCGAATTGTGTGGTTTAATTAAACTACACATGCGTTCTTGTGCATTTAAAATTCTGAAATTCTGTCCTATTTCCAAACTACTCATAAGTAGTTAAGAGTTAGATACGGGGTCACGCTACAGAGACAATGATTGTAGTAGTTGATGTACAGGGATTCAAAACGGCAAAACATGTATTGACACCTAAAGAGCTTGCAATACATAATGGAATCAACCTGCCAATTTTGTGTTCAAAGCACCATTTCCGTGGCACGTCTTAGATGTGTAATTTCAACGGGGATCTGGATATACCTCTACACATCTCTTTCCACATATACTTCGTGAACTAACATCGGTAACAGATGATGTGTCCATTAAAGGGCGATAAAAAGCCGATTATGTTCCAAAACATTGAGACAGTCAGTTATAGAAATTGAAAACAGCAACCAGCTTTACACCAAATGAAAACAACTTGTTTCTTTCATACACAAACCACTTGTAATCGTGCTTTGACGAATGTACTCTTTTTGTACAATAACTGTGTAAGACAATAGCAGTAAAAGGTTTACAAAATTGTGTGCTGATATGGATTACAAGTAAAGGGGAAAAGTTTGGAATATTTGCAATAAAATGCAATTATATATTCTTTTAAGTGTTTTATTTCATGTAGAGCTACATCCTCTGATACAAACTATTCCTATGGTTATACCCCAACCTATCCATCTAGGGAAACAATGTTAACGAATCAAGTCAAATTTTAGCATTCCTTGGAGGTTAAATTCTTGGAAATAGCAAATAAGCGTTTCTATTGCTCAGTTCTAACAGTAGAATTAGTTCGTGCAAACAAGAAGAATGATGGGGTTGTTCTCTATGCTAATATCAAGGTTCTTGTATTGGAGAAATAGCTGTTTGTAATAATAAAAGTATTAAGCTTACGTGGCCTCATATTACTGCCCTAACCGCCAAGATGAAGTAGTTTCCCGAGAACCGGATCAGGTTCCCAAAAACAGATAGCCGTTTCCCCAAACAGGGGAGCCGTTTTCCAGAACAGGGATCTGTTACCCAACATAGATAACCGTTTCCCCATGCAACTAGTCAAATAGCTCATTCATATTAGCTGAGGCTAAATTGAACTAGGCTGTGTAAGGTCACAATCAATTCTTAGAAATCCATTTTCAAAGTTTATCTTAGAAATCTAAACATTGAATCAGCTCGTGAGGGGTATCATATTACATTTCTATGACATACATGTTCAAGGTTATTGCTTAGGAGGACGTCATATTCTTAGAAATCTGAACATCGAATCAGTTCGTGAAAAAATGAAGATTGCTGTTTATGCTAAACAGTAGGTTGAGGTTAAGTGGCTCTTGTATAGACTAAATTTAGTCAAGGTCAACTTTTGTTGGTATCCTAGTACAATTCTTAGAAATCTGAAAGTAGGTCAAGGTACTGATAGGACTAGTCTTTATATTATAGAAAAACTGGATAATCCGCTTAAATCACCTACTTATAGGGGGTACCTTTTATAGGTCAAGGTACTGGGGGTAGTTTTTATATTACAGAAATAGCTGGAAAATCCCCATAAACCACCTACTTTAGGAGGTATTTTTTATGTCAAGGTAATGATAGGGGATAGTTTCTGTATTATGGAAAGAGCTGGATAATCCCCTTAAATCACCTACTTTAAGGGGTAAAGGGTAGCTTTTACAATAGTGATAGATACTGGAATAAATCGACGGGGTTATCGTACGGGGTAGTGTTTGAAAAAACTGGTTCTGGTTCGTTTTCGAGCCCCCCCTCAACCATATGTAAACATGCTTTAACTAGAATCATTTTACAGAACTGGACAGAGTGTGCAAAAATTAAGTCTAATATGTATAAGGTTTAAGGAACGGTATAGCATAATTAAAAAATAAAGACTTTAAGTGTTGTGAATATGGTGTTCTTTTAAGTTAACGGGATGTTGACAGTAAATTAACTTCAAAAATCTTTCGTAGTACTGGTTTTCGGTATTCTCTTCTTCAACCCATCAAGGTTAAACGGTTCTCTATTGTCTGTGTGTATCGTGATTTTTTGACGTTTGAGCGCGGGAACTTTTTGAAAAACGTCTTGTCATTAGTATAGAATACTACCGTCCTAGGATTTTATCCGATATCAACCTTCTTCCTCCAGATGAGGAGGTGATACATATTATTGTACTTTAAGCCATCAAAACACTGAACTAGGAAATTGTAATCTCCCGTAAGGAAATAGAACTCCTTTTCTAAGCTGACGTACGTTGGAACTGGCTTTAAAGAGGCGAAATTGGACTATATGCAACGCATGAAGGAAGAGTATACAGATTTACTGGAAAAGAGCAAAGAATGACAGAGTTTAATAAATTGCGTTATATATTAAAAAATATGGACTCGTCTTTGGCTAGAATGGAGAAGGAAGGAACAATCTATAGATTTAAATTAGACGTACTAAAACATAAAGAAATAACTGTGTGTATGTGTGTAATGTTTCCGTTAATTATTGAAGCGTTATAATAAAAAAATACATGACTGCTTTGTATAAAGGGAATTGGAGGAGATTTAAAATTTAATTTAATCTGCCTAAGAACTAAAATAAATTATTACAAGGTAATATTCACAACACTAAGTTAACCTTGTATATCTTACAAAATGAGTTTTACAGATGCTCTGTTCAGACAATAATTTGCAATGGGTTCTTTCGAAACATATAAAATAATTTTAACACTTTAAACGAATATATAACTTTCCAATAAACAAACAGTGATATCATGCAATGCAACTATAAACAAATCTGTACTAATATTTAAAGATATAAAACCTTACACATATTCAAACATAGGAATTGGCAACAGCGCAATTTAATCACAAAGTGGCAGCACAATATAGTATGTATAGAAGAGCGCTTAATTATGTAAAATTCGGCAGACATACACACCTCAGCACAAAACATACTCCCCTGGTCTTGACTAAAAAAATACTAATTTTAGTAAACCTAAGGGTACTAAGCCTAATAGAAGCCTAATTAAAATTATTGAGGGATTTCTATGGCACAAATCGTGCGATTTGTGCCTGCCGCAGACCCGAACATTATTTACTGAAAACTCACACGCACACACACACACACACACACACACACACACACACACACACACACACACACACACACACACACACACACACACACACACACACACACACACACACACACGCGCGCGCACACACACACACACACACACACACACACACACACACACACACACACACTCACACACACACACGCGCGCGCACACACACGCACACACATACACACACGCGCGCACACACACACACACACACACTTAAACACACATACACTCACGCATGCACGCGTGCACCCACCCACCCACTTACCCCTGGATGGTACATAAACCTTTTGTACTTCAAATTAAACATCTTTATCAATAATAACTATAATAAAACATTCTTTAGCGTTAAGAATTATAAAAACAATAATTGTAATTAAAGCAAAAATTATACTTAGGTAGGTCAAAGTAATCTAAACTAAATTAGTCATTCATTCATTGCATAAAAAAAATCCCTATTTTCATATAATAAAAATAGAAAATAATTATGAGAACCTTTTGAAACATTCCTGGCATTTTATGAGTTTGTGATCCACTGTGAAAAAATTCGTTGTCTGTAGTGGAAGTAGTGGTATCATCCGGTATAGTAAATTTATTAAAATACCATTTTGGGTATTCGCTAAGTTCAAACAGAACTAAAGACTCGGTTATAGTTTTGTTTGTAAAAGGCGTTATTAAATGTGGATATGCTTCCTTGCAAATTGAATTTGCTTTGAAGTCTGCGTAATATGCATTCTGAAAATAAACAATTTATTCTATAAGTAGAAATTAATATTTGGATCTATGTAAACGAATAAACGGGGTTTCAATTTCATTGCTAAACGTAGCAAATAAGAACAATACACGTCAAGCAATTTTTAACAATATCAGTTCCTTATGTTAGAACCGTAGACTATAAAAGTAGCACAACCATACAATAATATTGGCGTGACATCAAAATAAAAACGGCTGCAAATTGTATCTATACTTCCACATCAAAAAATCGTTTTTCTCTAAATAACTCGAAAACGATTAACTTTATTAAAAAATTACAAAAATGCTTTTCGATCACAAATTTGATTTTCTATATATATATATATATATATATATATATATATATATATATATATATATATATATGTGATATATATATATATATATATATATATATATATATATATATATATATATATATATATACAGGGTGTCCACTTTTTTATTGTGATATATTGGGATCTCGGTAACTATAATAGTTACAAGGTCAGTTAAACTCCAAAAAATTTGCGATATTTTCTGCTCATCCAGAATCCATTAAAATTTGGCCTTTTCCCGTTCCTGAAATATCCTGAAAAAAACTGAAAAACTCGAAGTTGGAGAATCGGCCATAACTGGTATATTTCTTAACTGATTGCAGTAAAATTTGGTACACTTACATAAGACGTAGATACGAGTACACTGCATTAATAAAACTCTTTCAGGAGTACTAAATTCTTAATGACGATAGTCAACTTTTTTTTTTCTTATGGACGCCATATTGGATTTCTGCACGGATAGATAAAGGAAAATACTCTCTTTATAACCATATACATGATTTCCCAATAATTAATAAAAGTAATTGTTATGTAAAGAAAATTATCACGAACTGTAATTTTAAATTATATTCCCGTTGGTGGTAAAAAATTCACTCTAGCAGTTCAAACATTAACATTGAAAAAACGAAACTCACTTGTTGGTCAGTATAACTTACTGGCAAATAAAACACTGTGGTTTCATGTTGAAAAGGTTGAAATTTATTAACTGGTGTTGTTAACGTGACGTTTCGGGAAAGCTGACATATACATATAAATATGTGTAGTTCCCTTCATCAGACATAGTATTGTTACAAAACAACAGTTGTTGTTACTATTAAACATGGTAACAAAACCATAATCTAAAATATTAAAGCTAACATAATGGGTATATTTAACAAAATTTAAGGAACTTACCAACATTAAAAAAGTTTTTTATACATGTTATAACAAAACGTTTGACTTAATTAACATTTACATTATAAAAACCTTGGAAAATGTGGTACAACATGCACACAACCATCGTCGACACTCGCGCACGCGCACGCATGAACCCACGCACACACGCACACACGTACACACGCACACACACATACGCACATACGTACACACACACGCGCACACACGCACACACGCACACACGCGCACACATACGCACACAAACACACACGCACACACGCAGACACGTACACACGTACACACGCACACACGCACATATGCGCACACGCCCAAACGCCCACATGCACTCACGCACACACGCACTCACGCACACACGCACACACGCACGCACGCACACACGCACAGACGCACACACGCACACACGCACACACGCACACACACGCAAAGACGCACACACACACACGCACAGACGCACTCACGCAAGCACGCAAAAAGGCACACACGCACTCGCGCACAAACGCACACACGCACGCACGCAACACGCACACGCGCACACACGTCCACATGCACACACGCACGCACGCACACACGCACACACGCACACACGCACACGACACACGCACACGCTCACACGCACACACGCACACGCACGCACGAACCCACGCACACACGCACACACGTACAGACGCACACACATACGCACACGTAACACACACACGCACACACGCACACCGCACACACGCCCACATGCACACGCACACGCACACGCACACACGCACACGCACACGCACACGCACACCGCACACGCACACACGCACACACACACGCACACACGGACATACGCACACACGCACACACGCACACACGCATACACGCACACACGCACAGACGCACACACGCCCACATGACCACACGCACACACGCATTCACGCACACACGTACACACACACACGTAAACACGCTCACACACACGCACACACACACACGCACACACATGCACACACACACACACACGCACACCCACTCACACGCACACACGCACACGCGCACACACGCACACACCCACACTGTAACAGCCCTTTCAGAGTTGTATTAGAATATACCGTAATTTAATGTCTTTCATTCATTCCGCCCACATGCACACACGCACGCACGCACAAACGCACACGCACACACGCACACGCACACACGCACACTCGCACACACGCACACACGCACACACACACACACGCAAAGACGCACACACCCACACACGCACAGACGCACACACGCAAGCACGCAAAAAGGCACACACGCACACGCGCACACACGCACACACGCACACACGCACACACGCACACACGCACACGCGCACACACGCACATACGCACACACGCACACACGCACACGCACACACGCACACACGCACACGGGCACACACGCACACATGCCCACACGCACACACGCACACACACGCATTCACGAACACACGTACACACACACGTAAACACGCACATACACACGCACACACACACACGCACACACGAACACACCCACACTGTAACAACACTTTTTGAGTTGTATTAGAATATACCGTAATTTAAGGTCTTTCATTCATCCTGTTTCTAATGCACACACGCACACACGCACACACGCGCACACGCCCACACGCCCACATGCAACACGCACATACGCACACACGCACACACGCACACACGCACACACGCACACACGCACACACGCACACGCACACACGCAAAGACGCACACACCCACACACGCACAGAGGCACACACGCAAGCACGCAAAAAGGCACACACGCACACACGCACACACGCACGGAAAGACGCACACAACCACACACGCACAGACGCACACGCGCAAGCACGCAAGAAGGCACGCACACACGCGCACACACACGCAAACATGCACACACGCACACACGCACATACGTACACACGTACACACGCACACACGCACACACGCGCACACGCCCACATGCACACACGCACACACGCACACACGCAGACACGCACATACGCACACACGCACACACACATGCAAAGACGCACACACCCACACACGCACAGACGCACACACGCAAGCACGCAAAAAGCACACGCACACGCACACACACGCACACACGCACACGCGCGCACACGCCACACGCCCACTGCACACGTGCACACGCACACGCACACGCGCACACGCACAGACGCACACACGCACACACACGCACACACGCACACACGCACACGCACAACGCACACACGCACACACGCACACACGCACACATGCACACACGCACACACGCACACACGCACACGGGCACCACATGCCCACACGCACACACGCACACACACGCATTCACGAACACACGTACACACACACGTAAACACGCACATACACACGCACACACGCACACACGAACACACCCACACTGTAACAACACTTTTTGAGTTGTATTAGAATATACCGTAATTTAATGTCTTTCATTCATTCTGTTTCTAATGCACACACGTACATACGCACACACGCGCACACGCCGACACGCCCACATGCACACACGCACGCACGCACAAACGCACACACGCACACACGCACACAAGCACACACGCACGACACACGCAAAGACGCACACACCCACACACACGCACAGAGGCACACGCAAGCACGCAAAAGGCACACACGCACACACGCACACACGCACGGAAAGACGCACACAACACACACGCACAGACGCACACGCGCAAGCACGCAAGAAGGCACGCACAACGCGCACACACGCAAACATGCACACACGCACACACGCAAACACACGTACACACGCACACACGCACACACGCGCACACGCCCACATGCACACGCACACACGCACACACGCAGCACACGCACAACGCACACACACACATGCAAAGACGCACACACCACACACGCACAGACGCACACACCAAGCACGCAAAAGGCACACACGCACACGCACACACCACGCACACGCACACGCGCGCACACGCCCACACGCCCACATGCACACGTGCAACACGCACACGCACGCGCACACACGCACAGACGCACACCACACACACGAAAAGACGCACACACGCACACGCACAGCGCACACACGCAGCACGCACAAGCACACACGCACACACGCACACACGCACACGCACACGCACACACGCAGCACACGCACACATGCACACACGCACACACGACACACGCATCACGAACACACGCACACCACGCACACACGCACACACACACGCAACGCACACACACACGCACACGACACACACACGACAACACGCATGAAGACATACGCACCGCACACGCACACCTGCACACAGCACACACACACGCACACACGCCACACGCCACACGCACACACACACACCACACGCACACACGCACACGCACACACGACACACGCACACACGCACACACGCACACACGCACCACACAAACGCACACACGCCACACACGCACAGCACACACGCAAGCACGCAAAAGGCACACACGCACACGCGCACACACGACACGCAAAGACGCACACCACACACGCACAGACGCACACGCCACACACGCAAGGACGCACACACGCACACACGCAAACATGCACACACGCACACACGACAACGACACGTACACACGCACACACGCACACACGCACAGCACGCACACACACACACGCACACACGCACACGCACACACGCACACACGCACACACACACACGCAAACACGCACACACCACACACGCACAACGCACACACGCACGCAGCACACGCACACACGCACACACGCACACACGCACACGACGCACGCACACGCACACACGCACACACGCACACGACACACACGCACACACGCACACGCCACACACGCACACGACGCACACACGCACACACACGCACACAACGCACACCCACACGCACAGCACGCACACGCACACACGCAAAAGCACGCACACACACACGCAAAGACGCACACACGCAAGCACGCAAAAAGGCACACACGCACACGCGCACACACGCACACACGCACACACGCACACACGCACACACGCACACAGGCACACACGCCCATATGCCCACACGCACACACGTACACACACACACGTAAACACGCACACACACACGCACACACACGCACGCACACACACACGCACACACACGCACACACACACACGCACATACGCACATACGCACACACGCACACGCGCACGCACGCACAATCCCACACTGTAACAACCCTTTTTGAGTTGTATCAGAATATTCCGTAATTTAAGGTCTTTCATTCATTCTGTTTCTAAATATAAGAAAAGTTTTAATTATTGAAATATAGGTATGTGGTAGGCAACTTAATTTGCATTTTGGTGTAACTTAAGTTGCATCTTTGTAGGGGTTCATAGTGCATACTTCTTAAAGGCTTATATTCCCACTTTAAATTAAATTTTCTGCTCAATACGCTCGCGCAACGCATCATCGTTGACTTAATTCTTTGCGCAAACTTTTCGCGCACGACTACATCGTCTAATTTCAAAGCACCCATTTTTTTCACTTCCTGATGAATGTGGTGTTGTTAGAAAGCTTTTTTGGTTTCCACCTAAATTTTGGTGAAAGTGATTAGATGGCACTTTTATTTTTATTTTATTTTCTTTTACTTTTACGTTGATTTACACTTTTATTACAATTTAAGTACGCATTTAATTTTACTATAGCGTACGC